>WEIS01043541.1:4763-22278 GCA_013389965.1 Todus mexicanus
CCCCCCCGAAACCCCCCAAAACCCCAACCCTGCTTCATCATCCTGGGATCAATCCTGCTCTCGTTTCTGCTAAGGGAAAAATGCCTGTCTGCTCTGATCTCTCTGCTGCCTCGTTTAAATTGCTCACAAGGAAAAAAATGAGGCATATCACCAGCGATTTTTCTTCTGTCTCGCCCCTGCCGCTGGTATGATAAGGGGAGGACTCTCCTTGCGGGCGACTCCACATTTAATTAGCTCCAGATGCAGCCTAATTAGTCAGTCTGCAGGGCGAGCATTGTTCTGTTGTCACTTGAGCCTTCCCTCACGGCGAAGTAAAAGAGATGAGATTGAACATGAAAACCAGATGCCGTGTGTGCGCCTCGCTCCGGGCTGTCCATCGGAGGGATCCCCCTAATCTGGGGGGCGAAGGATAATAAATGTTGTGTTTAAAAGGCAGGGGCACGGCCGGAGCTTCACGTGGTTCAAGTAAGACGGTAGCATGTGCCGAGCGAAAGGGTCACAGCTTAAAACAACTGATTCCCACTAATTCTCCTTTAGAAGCAGGGCTGTGCATCCTCCAGCAAGACCCGTGCCGGGGTTTCGGTACAAATTGCTTTGACAACTCACACAATTTTGCACAGCAGGCTTTCAAACTCTCCCTTTCTTCACCGGATTAAGCCCCTAATGCCTGTGTAATATCACGGAGATACCTATAATTTTAATGCTGAGGGGTTTTCCTTTCCTTTTTCTAATTTAAAATGCTGGATCGGCATTTCAAGTCTGGAATTAGGGATACAGGAAAATAAGCAGCACATGGAAAAATCAGCTAGGCAAAGGGGTTTACCATAATGCCATCTGACACACTCATAAGCTTTACATGATTTGTACAAATCGGGAGTAAGAAACTCTACCAGAAGCCTCGTTTGTGCTCGCGGAGCAAAAGGATGCAAGAAGGAGAGGATTGATGTCCATGTGGTTATAAAATTTGCATTGTCTTAGAGCATCAACTGAGCAAAGCTGGAAACTGTCACTCCAGCCACTGCTGGCTCAGCTTGCTGGTCTCTACCTGGTTTTATCCCATGAAAATGAAGAAGAGAATGGTCTTGATGGATAATCAGTGTTTCAGCATCGGTTCAGCTCACCACAGCCTTCTACCAGTCTCAACGCTGCTAAAATATGATGTTTGTGACACAATAATAAAAAAATTCCCCCTATTCTAGGGACACCTCAAGCATATAGTCACAGGAAGAAAGGATGGCTCTGGCCTATGAACCTTGGTGGCTTTGTTCTACCTATGCTCCCAATTTGCAATATGCCCATGGACGCATGAATTGGGGTATTATGGAGGAGGTACAGTCAAGGCAACCGACCCCAAAGAAGAAGCAGTGTATGGATGAGTTGTTGAAGAAGAGTGAGCGCCTGAACGAGGGCTGCTTGCGCTCAGGAGATCAGCTATGCAGTATGCATTGCCTGTTTATTATGATTTTGGATGAGGAACTAGCCTGACACTCAGTAAATGACATGAAACCCCAAGTTGCTTCAACCAGAAACCTCATGCAAACATCATGCCTGTGTTATCACCCCAGCTGGGGAAAAAAGCTATTTCCGTAGAAACAATATTTAGTTTAATTGGAAGTCAAAATTACTCAATGGACAAGCCCCGTAGCTCGGGGGGGCGGAGGGGAGTATAGTTGCAGAACGGGGTCCTTTCATTTCTCAGACATTTTGAAAGAAGGCCAATAAAATAAATAGGAAATGTGCCAGCTCCTCTCCACCCTCTCCCATACCTGCCGACCACACTGCAGAGCTGAGCCCCACCATTCCGTCACACCTACCACTCACATCCTTGTGCCAGCATCATCTCTATGGACACAACGATGATCTCAGGGAACTCCTCCACCATCAGGAACCTTCACGCGCTGGAGCTGATGAGGAGAAACGAGATCCATGCGTTGCAATTGCCGACCCATTTCTGTAGACCTTGTGGACATGGCTTTGCTATCCCCTGTGGCTGGCTGGCCCTCCTCTCTTGTCGGCAGCAGGCTCGGTGCAAGTAACTCAATCCCAAGCGGTGTTTTGAAGCATGATTATGGTTTTTCATGCTTTCTGCGTGCCTAATTATGGTGGAGCAGCGAGGTAGGCAGGTATACATTTCAGGCTTTTAATAGCTTAGTGTGGCAGAGGGATCATGCCCCGTTTTGCAAGGAGCTGGATGGAAATCGTCAGCTGCATTCGAGCACCAAGAGACTAAAGACAAAACATCAAGTGGTCTTCAGTCCTCCTTCTTCACAGAAAGTCTGTCTTGTGATTCAGCTGAACTCACCCAAAGGAAAAGGAAATTAGACAAAATGACAGAGCTGGTATTTTTTCATAATTTTGGCTCCAGTCTTGCCAACTGCAAAGTTACTTAAGCCCCAAACGATCACTGAAATTCTTCATTGAGCATCAGGCATCAAATCCATTCCATAATTCCAGTCCTGGAGGATGTCTTCTCTGATGCACTCAGTGGAGCTGGAAGAGAAGGACTCTTCAGGAGATTCTTGGGGATAAGGATTCTTATTTAGCAGCTTCGGAGAACCCTTTTATATCTTTTTGAATTGAAATCACTCAATCATTAGCCATCTCGTTGGATCTGGAGATAGCCTCCCTTCTTCAAAGCCACCACAAAACAAGACATGGAGAGAGGAAGGTTGGTTCTCCCGCATCTGAAACTTGCATCCATATGCCACCAGGTTTTCCCATTTTAATACACTTCCAACTCTCTTCTCATCAGATTCTGCAGCAAATTCACCAGAGGAAACAAAGAGAGGGCAAAATCACTTTCATAAAGTCTGGAAAAAATAATCTATCAAACCTCTATAGCACATCAGGTTTACAAAGAGACATCTGGCTTTTATTACTTTTTATAAGGTTGATAGCAAATAAGGGTATTAGAGTTAATTTACTTATTTAGAGAGAAACTACTCAATCACAGAAGCCATGATTGTGACTGCATGTTAAGAGAGCTCCAAAATTCTCTCCGATCTCCCCCGGGAGTTAAACAGTGCCCGTGGTAAAGCAGTGTTTGTTTTCCACAGAGGGATTCCCAAAGGGATGCAGAGATTAGAATGAAACCACCAAGGGTAAGTCCTTCTCAGACAGCCTGGCTGCATAGGAAGACACACCAGAGTCCTCTTTTAGTGGTGCAACTGGAAGCTGAGAACAGGACTCAGTTGTGGTAGTGCCATAATTTATCCAAATGGAGATATCCTGCTGAAGCAGCTGAGACATTAACAGGTGAGAGAAGAGGGAAAAGGTGTGGGAAGCAGCAACGCACAGACCATTGAAACCCATCACTGCTAATAAACATCTAGTGTTCAAAAAAGATGCTGAGGTTGGGCGAAGGCCCGGTGATCAGTGTTGTATTGACACCAATGTGATGGGTCAGGTGCGATACCAGCTCCCTATTATCCCAGCAGTGAACTGTTCCCAGCAGAGGATGGAACACAATGGCCTATTACTGGCAAAAGACCATCAGGGCTACAGTGCCCATCAAGGAATGATTGTGCAACTGCTAAGCCACTTATTAATTTGACTACAATCCCATCTCCACACTTTACACATGAACAGACACCTGAACTATAAATATTAGTTCTATTTCGGACCGATTTTGTGGACGAGAATTCGACACCAAATCATAAGGACAGACTGACGGGTTTGTCCTCCTCACCCATCCCAGCAGGGACATCTTGTGGGAAGATTTTGTGCCTCGGCTATGCTGAGTGTATGTTTGTATGTGTGTGTGTATTTTCTTTAGTTATATTTTGATTTTCTGCAGGTAGTGTACTTATCACCGTCAATTCCAAAGAATCTGTATATGTTGTGAGTGTAAATAAATTGTATTATTTGTGTATCTGACTGCTTCTTGGAGGGCTGTTTGTAAATCCGGTGTTGGGCCTATAGCAACACTTAAAACACTCTATTTGCACATCGAAGTGCTCCCTTAGAAGGGAACTGGGCCTATAGCATACAGGCTGTATGCGAATCTGGTGTTGGGCCTATAGCGACACTTAAAACTGGCTATTTGCACATCTACCTTCTCCCTTAAAAGGGAACAGGGCCTACAGCATCTGNTTCACGCAACAAAAAGGGAAGAGAGACAATCGATTTGAAGGACTCAGAGATGCTGTTTGGGGCCTCTGGGGCTCTCCAGTCCAAAGTTAAACTATCACCTGCATGAGGTTACGTCCGCCTCTGACATCATGGATTTCTTGACCTCTTAGAGGCCTGTTCCAGGGCTGCACCACCCTCCTCGTGAAGAATGTGTTTTTAAAGCCCATCCTGAAACAGTCGCCACTGGCCTTTAGGGTGCTGCTATCTCCAAACAGAGCTTACCTTCACAATCTTCGTAACTCCTCTTCAAGCTGCTTTAGGCCAGCAACAAACCTGCTTTTCTTTGTGCATCTGAAAAAGTCCATCAGCCCAACCTCTCTTCACAAGCCTGAAGTCCCTGATCACATTGGGAAATCTGTGCCAAAACCTCTCCAGGTTATCAACATCTCTCTTGAAATGGGGGGCCCAAGACTGGACAAAACTTCAAGAGATTACAAGAGTCTGTGGTGGCTTCTTATGCCTCCTGGCCTCCAGATCCTCCAAGACTGGAAGTGCAAGAAGAAAAGAAAACCATGTCAAGCATACAAAGCAACCAAATCATGGAGCAGATCCATTTCAGAGGTGCTCTCAGGCACCAAAGGCAGAGGATGAACAAAGTGAGTTCCCAGGGTCCAAGCCATTACCTCTTGCCTAAGACTGGAGGTCTGCACTGAGAAACCATGATCTCCAAAGGCTTGATGAACCAGACACAGTTTCTTTCTGTTCAGCAATAGTCCTTCTGGAGAATTTTGAAGCTTTAAGAGGAGTCAGACCAGAATATTAGAGTTTTTCCTTCTCTTCTCTTCAGCTGCATGCTGCAAAAGCGCAGAAAGGCAGCACTGATTTCTTTCAGAGTGAGGAGTTAGCAAATCAGTGTCACTGTCAGCCCGAAATCTTTCTGGATAACCATGTGAGAAGCAAAACACATGTTCAGAGGCCACCCTTGACAAACTCCAGGCTCTTGGTAGGGCGCTGGGATGCTGGAGCCTGCACCCAGGCATCCCCCCTGGGAAATACTCCCTGTGGAGCTCCCACCTTGAGAGCTCATCAGCATGGGCTTGCATTTCTCTGATAAAAAGTAGGTCTTGTTCTACCCACAGAAGGATTTTAGAGTAGTACAAGACCAGAATGCCTGGAAGGTGGGAATTGCTGTGGAAATCTGGGTCCCCCGGGGGTCATTACATCCCTAATGGCACCTGATAGCCCCAAGGAAGCTTTCAAGAGCCCTTTCAGCACAACTTTTCTCCACAGACACATCCAGCCCAGGGCTCTCTGTCATCAGGTTTCTTTGCTCTTAGTTTAAATGCAGTAGGGACGTTCCCCTCCCTCCCCCCATTTAAAGGAAGCAATAAATATTCTTTATCTCATTTCTGAGCAACACACCTGAGGCTTCCAGAGCATTGCTTGTAGATCTTATTTCTAGGTAATTTTTTTCCTCTCCTATTAATTTTCTCTGGTTTACTCTTGCTGGAAAAAGAAATTGCTGCTGCCACCAGCTGGAGGTTTTCAGAAATAGCATTTAAGAGTTGCATCCCACAGGGCACATTTACCGCCACTCATACTTTTATTCCTGCTTGTCGTAGTTAGCTGAAAACGAATTTAAACCCAGCTTGTTTCTTGGAGGCACAGAACAAATTTATGTGAGATCTGATGAATTTTGCTTGAACCGGATCCTTTACTGCAAGTAATATAGCCAGAAGTTAAATAAAATCCATTTTCAGCCATAATATCACCAGTCAAAATAGGAGCTGTGGGCAAGGAGAGGCTTAGAGAGACAAAAGTGGCTTGACAAATTTTCTCCTATCTGTAATTTATAAAAGAAAATAAATCAAACCTGGAGAAATAGATTAAATAAAATGTAGGGCTGTCTCTTCCATTGATTGAAAGGGAAGAGCTGTGAATTTCAGAGTGATCAGCAGTATAACTGGGGATGGCAGAGGCTGAAATTGCTTTTCATGGAACTGAGCAAGAGGTTTCTGGGATTTTAAAGCCTTGCAGCCAGCAATGCTCCTGAAAAAAACCCCAAAACCAAAAACCAAAACCCAAAAAAAACCCCCCACACACAAAACCAAAAACAAAAAACAACCAAAAAACCCCCCACAAAAACACCACAAAAGCAAACAAAAAAAAACCCCAAACCCCACAACTACCCATTAAAAAAAACCAAACAAACAACTTTTCTCCTCACTCTGTGAGTCTCTCTTGGATTTTCTACAATGGATTTATACCAATAATCCAGGAGCAGTATTGGAAGAGGCAAATCAGCCCCTAAAATCCACCCCAAGGTCCAGGAGAGGTGATTTATGCTGGAGGTGGCTGAGGATTCAGATGGATGTTCTTGGCTAGTTTGCAGTAATGCCACTCAAAGATAATTTTTGATTTAATCCATGCCACATGAGGCAGTGGCGGTGCTGACCCTTGGCTTTTAACCCCAAGACCTTCGCTGCTCTGGCTGAAGGAACTACTGTCTGTCCTCTGATAACCCCCCTGACATAACTCAGCTGGGTTTAATATCTCCTGCGGGTGTTTATTGATAAAGACGTGGAATCGGTGGGTCATGTTAGCAGCTCGAAAGGAGCACTTGGGCAATATATTGTTACCTAAACCCCGTCCAAGATTTTCACTGCCTTTTTGGTCTTGGAAACATTCAGCTCAGGGAGACCCACAAATCCCAGCTGTGCCCACCACAGCAGGTTTAACTCCTCCGCTGTCCTGTTCTTCATATACTATGGGATTACTCAAGGCTTTTAATACAGCACGGAGTTGTCTCCAAAAGCATTCTCATGCCACAAACCCCGTTCCTGAACCACAATATCCATATATCTTATTTGACTCACTCCCAGCCACTGGCATACACCGGATTTTGCCAGACTGAGATTTAAGAAAACAGCCTCTATTTTAAATAATACTTCTTGTTTTACCATCTCAGAGCAAATTTGGCTTTTCCAAGCCAGAGCCATCACCACCTCCTGCATAAGGAGGTTTTGCTGCTCTGGCTTTCTCTGTTAGCCAAAGCTTCTTAATATAATGCCTTGTTTTAATTATTGCTAAAGAAAACTACAGCCCTGGTAGCCTGATTTCTACCCTGTAGATCCATTTGAGAGCCAGCTTGGTTATTAAACTGCAGCATTGCGAAGATCCTTGCCCAGCTTAGCAGGAGAGAGGAGAGAAGCTTTTAAAAGCATAATAGGCATATTGATACGTGAAGCAAAAAGGGGAAAAAATTGAAATGATAGTCAAAAAGATCAGGAAACCTTTGAGAAAGAGAAACACTGCCTGGAAGAGGAGGCATGCACACCGGCAGACACTCATTCCCTGGCCAGTGCGCAGTGAAGAAGAATTTGGGTCTCACCTACCCCTCGCCTCATCAGGATTTATCGCTTCGCTCCACAAAACCACAGCAATGATGGATTCGGTGCTCTGCTGGGAAAGCAGCGACGCTCCCCACCGTAACTGGCAAGGGCCGGAGCCTGCGAAGCGCTGCGAGTGCGTGGGGGCTGGATGTGCTTGCTGATAAAGGGCCGGGTTTTATCTCCAACAGAATTTTAGACTAATCTGGGCTTTTAAAGAGAAATGTGTTTGGGAGAAGTCTGGCTAAGCACTCAGGTGGCTGTGGGGAGTAGGGGGGTTCAGTGGAGGGATGCTCGGCATTTTTCGGGGAGGGATGCTGCCTGTTGCTGGCAGGAGCTGGTGGAGATGGGCTGAGTACGGAGGTTGGCATTGCCAGAGCCCAGTGTCAGGGTGGTCCTTGCAGGTCACCAGTGGGGCAGTCGTGGGGACACAGCCAGCTCTGCCATACCTGGCCTGCAGATAACACTCAACAAGAGACATCTGGGGGCAGAGCTTCCCTGTTCTGAGCAGGGATGAATGGCTGGGAGCAGATTGGCAGGAGGGAGATAAGCTGCTGACACCCTTCTAAAAGGGAGCACAGGCCAAGCTTTCCCAAAATTGGATTTGTCCAAACCCGCAAAGAACCATTTTTCTCCAAGAGCTGTGACAGTTTGAAGTCTGCTGTCTCCTCGTCCCTCCCTCCCCACCCTTCTTGTTCCAGCTCGCCCAACATCTGAAGGAGGAACAGAGAGGAATGAAAGCGATAAAAAATTGCTATAAAATGTTTAATATCTATAAATCAACTCTACAGCTTCAGCGCTGCCTTTTGCCTTTCCCTTGCAAAGATGCCACTTAACAGCCACCTAAGAAAATAACCGGCACCCTCAGCTACCCTGCTTCCAATCAATAAGATCAGCGATTAATTCTGGAAATGAATGGGCAAGGCTACAATAGAAGCAGACAGGCAAGAGGTTTTCCAGTGCTAAACAACAAAACGAGCCTCAGCTCGGTCACTGAAAGCGACATATTTATTTATTCCCCTCCCACTCCAGGTATAAATAAAACAGTCAGTAAAAATAGGTCAGATCCCTTGGCAGTGAAAGGATCAGGAGCTCTGCAGCTGACAACAGGACCTGAGCTGTGGAAGCTTTCCAGGATCCAAGAAGAGCCAGCCAGGCGGCTTACGTCTTCACCTATCGCCTGGCCATTGTGGGAACTATTGTATTAAAGATCTATAAACATCCCGGGCTTTATCTGGGGCTGTGGAGGGAAAGGCGGAGGAAGGGACTGAGGGAACCACGTGCAGTGATTGCCCTTGGCAGGACGCTCGATGCTTGAGGCGAGGGAGCTTGCCCGTTCCCTTTGGGCACGGTCTCCTCCTGCTCTCACCACTCTCTGTGGTGTTGCACAAGCTCTCACGTGAAGATTTAGCCCTTCAGTACAGATCTTCTTTGCAGCTGGAGCTTTATACAAGCAGCAAAATTGTCCAAGATTGAGCAAACCCCTTGTACTAGTGCTGTTCCTCTGTCCTCAGCTGGATGGGCATCACCAGTTCTGGTAGCCAGGACCTGCCTTTCCTCCTGCTCTTCACCCGTATATCTTCTTCTCAGTGTTAGGTTAATGATTGGAGTAGATGATCTTAAAAGTCTTTTTCAGTCTAGAAAATTCTGTGATTCTGTGATTCTGCCTTCTTATGGATGCTTTCCCCCAAGGTCTCACCCCAGCAGCTCTCAACGTCATTCCCAGTTAGCATCTTACACTCAAAAAGAAGAGAGGAGGCTACAGTCACTTCACATCCTCCCACGGGGGACCTTTGAGTTTTAATTGGAGCAATTCATTCCATCTTTTCTGTCCACAGTTGTACCACACCCAGCACAGTGGAGTCCAGAGTCAGGGTTTGGGGGCTTTCAGATGTAGCTGCGAGATACACAAGTACCCTGAGCTAACAACAGGAACTTGGATGCAGCCGCTGTGCCCGGCATTTGCCGAGTATTTATATATCCACATTTAAAAAACAGAGTATCTTTTTTCTTTTCTAAAGGTAAGCACAGAAGAAAAATGTGAGGGAAACATTTGGCGAAACATGGTGGCCAAGTTTTGCTGCGACGCTGGAGGATGCCAAGGAAAATCCAAACAATAGTCTGGGAGGGACAACGGCAGGGGAGGAAGGATAAGGCTGCAGTTCCCCATGCCACAGGAAGGCTTTGGTTTAACTGGAGCAGGGATCTTTTGGAGGCAAACTCACAACCTCATTTCTGTGAAGACCTCCGAAGATCAAGCATCTCACTTTGGCGTCAATCCATGTCCTCTTGCGTGGTGGGTGACGTGATGCATCTGGCCCGAAGTCTCCCTCTATGGACCAGCCCACACCCCTGCGCTCCGCCGCTGCAGGGATTCGAGTGTTCGTTGGTGGTTGGGATTTCTGTTGTCGCGTTGGATCTCTGACAACGTGAAGTTTGTGTGTTAGTTTGCCTGTGCGAGTCTTTTCTTCGGACTCATCTATCATCTTCCTAGTTAAAACAGAGCTGCTTGTCGAGAGGAAGTCATTTGTCTCTCACGGAAGAGTCGCCCTCCCACCCCAGCCAAGCCCTTCATCGTGGTGCAAGTGAATCCATTAGCTTCCCTGGAAAATGCATCATCCCACATTGGGGCTAAACTTTAGACTAACAAATCCCTTGAGAGGACACGAAGGAGCCATCTCTGTCACCCTGCTCAGTGGTCAGGTCAAAGCCTGACCTCTCTTTCCATTAAATCTTCAGCGTCTATGTTGAAGGGAAAATGTTGTGAATTGGCAGTGATTCGATGTTTGGCAACCAGAGTCAGTGCCCTAATTTCCAACCTCCCAAGCAGCATCCTGGCTCTTTTTGAAACCCATTTCTGGAGCTGCTGCTTCTCCTCACTCCACTCTTGCTCCTCACAAGGGAAAGAGGAGAGGAAATTCCTCTCAGAGGTGAACTACTGAAACAACCCAGAAATAAATGCTCCAAGCAGGAGAGAGCCCGTGCAAGGAAACAGCCACTCATGCCTTCATGTCCGGCAGTCCTGCAAGCTCCTCACCACACCAGAACAGCACTGAGGGCAGGGCTCCAAAGCAAACACCCCAAACTCACGTCCAAGTTCGTGTTCCCTGTGCTTAAACTCGTCTTCTAATATTAACACTTCTCCCACGATCAGAGAGGAGTCACACCCTCCCTATCCCAGACCTGCAAGCCTGGGAGGAGCATAGGAAATATCTTCTCTACCCTGGTGCCCAAGCAGGACCCAGGATGATGTTTGCTTCGATGAGCCCAGCCACATAATTTAAAAACATCTCCAACATCTTCTGCTCAGATAGGTGTGATGGGATCTCTGTGGGGCAGGACAAGACAAGTCTTGGCTGGGAAGAGCAACGGTAGCAATGATGCTTTCTAGCAGAGTTCCTCTGTGACACAACCTTCTCACCACTGGACCACAGCCAAAATTTAACAACCAAAGAGAGTGAAAATAATAAATAACCCAAAAAAGCTAACAAAACCAAGAAAATAGCTGTTCTGCTCACCGAAATATTTCCTTTCTTTTTTGTTCTGCTTATTTTTTTCTCAAGCAGCAAACCCCCAAAGGAATTATTTCTATAGGTCTAAATTTAAGAGAAGAAAGAGGAACTTTTCCCCTCCATCTGCTTGGGAATTGAATGATGATCTCTGTATTATATATACAGAAGAAAATCAAAAATTAAAGAAAAATCAAGAAGGTCAATGAAAAATCAAGTAGATAAATGAAAACTCAAGTAGATAAATGAAAAATCAAGAAGATAAATATATCTCAAGCTAGTGTACAACACAGCCAGCTCTTTAAATCCCTAGTGAAAAATGATGCATCTTTGAACATTCATTCCTGGACTTTCTGGGATAGAGCCGTGAAAGCAAATCCAGCTGAACTCCAGAGAGGTGGGGAATATTGCTGCTTTGAGACAGAGGTTGTAACAGATTCTCATTTAAAGACAACGGCTTTATTTTTCCGTGGCCTTGAGAGGATTAAGATAGGAGAGGAGTCCTGTCTCACAACTGGAGATATAAATCCTGGAGGGTCACCCTGTAACCATCCATCAACCGGGAGGAAGGGAGGAGGCAGAGTCATTTTCAGTAGTAAATTTTGGGAAGAACAAGCACTAATGGCCTAAAATTAAGAAAGAAAAACATCAGGCTAAATAGTAGGAAATGCTTTATAATGGTGAGGTCAGGCAGACAATGGAGAAACCTGCCAGGGGAGGTCAGGGGCTCTCCAGTAACAGAGATGTTCACGGATGGACTGAGGAGCCACCGAACTGGGGCTTCTGCTGAAATGTTCATCCCTCGAGTCCCTTCGATGTGGTTACTCCCACGGGGGGGTGTGTGAGCCCCAAGGTGATGGAGATTTGGGGGAAAAGGCAAGCTTTCTGGCAAGCTTCCTTCCTCTGTCCCATCCAAAAGCAAGGTGCAGGGGAGGCCAGGGGGGCTCAACCGCAGCTCGCTCTCCTCAGAGCAGCAAAGATCTGCCCCAGCTGTTCCCCTTTCCAAAGGAAAACAGAGATTGCTCGAAAAGCTGGGATCGTCCGTATGGGGAAGGAAGAAAGAAGCCTTTCAGCACAGCCCTCCCACCAGGAAACTGGGACAGTGAAGACGAGCCTGGGCGCCTGGGGGTCCGTGCGGATGCCAGCACAAGCCACTTTCTTAAGGCTGTCAGGTTGATTTCCTCCCGGCTCCCCGTGTAGACACCTGTAGGCTGTTACATGACACGTCATTATATTTTTGCAACTTATGGTGTCCATCATCACCCCCAGGCAATCACCGTGGAGCCGTGATAAATGATACACAGGCAGTTTATTATACATGCTAAATCCTCTTCACTTGGTGGTCCAAGGGTTTACCTAATGCATTTTATTTCTCTCCTGCTTGGCTTCGTATCTTGGATCTGTTTGATAACTTATAGCAAATGCAGAGGAGGTGCTAGAAAATGCACGTTGCGCCCAGTGTAATTATTTCCTATCACCTCCCATCCTAGGAGAAGCCTGTTAGCGCTCTGATTTTTCTGCATTTCTAAAAAACCCAACTCTGATAGAAATATTTAACTAGTAGAAGTGGGGAATACCACTCTGACAGCCCAAAGCTCTCCATAGAAAGCTGCTGGAGATCTGGCAGTGACAGGAGGGGAAGGAAGGAGAGGCTGTGACAGCAGCTGAGACTGTAGGTGGCATTTAGCGAAAGCCCGAAGAGCTCAGTCTTGTTGGAGTATAATCATGCAGAGGTCAGAGTACTTGGGATTTTTTTTTTTAAAAGTAAGGCTAATTAACGACTCTAAGAAATTAAAATCCTGCCTGGGGGTCTGGCCTGAAAGACAGCACAGGAACACCCATCCGCGTCCTTATGTCTGCCCTCTCCTCTGAGAGTCTTTCCTGCTTTGACGTGTTGTCCCAAACACCTCCTGAAGTGGACTGTTGAGGGCAAGGGAGCGTTTCTAATGTATAAGGTGTAATTAAGTGCTGGTAACATGTAGCAGTGGGCACAACTCACAGAAACGGAGCTTCCTTCCTCCAAGTGCACCATCAGAGCAGGTTTCCACCAGCCCACTGGAGACAGCATTCCACGAACATGTCACTCCTTGCCAAGAAGTGAGCAGAAAGGATTTTTCCAGAGCACTGTTGTCACTCAGGCATTTGGAGAGGCTGTTCCCAATTTCCCCCCTCCAGTACCAGGTCCTTGCTGCCAGACTGGTCCAGGAAAAGGCCTGTGAGGAGATGCCTCGCTGTGATTTCTTAGCGGGGGAAATCAGGGGTTCTACGGAAGATGCTGAAGGAAGAAAACAAGGATTGTAGAATTATCACAGGAGGTCATGGGAAGCCAACGAGGGTAATCTAAAGAGGGTCAGAAGCAATGTTAGGGAGGATTCTTGCAACTGCTTTTGAACAAACCAAGAGCACAGAGGGGTTTCAGGGCATCGGAGCCTTCAGCTCAGGTGTAGAATTGGAAATGGGTGATTTTGCCAATGATGGGAGGTGAAAAAACAAGCAGGGAGAGCATGAACTGGGAGGCTGAGAAGAAAGGAAGAACTTCAGAGGAATGGCACAGTCTGCTGGACTAAAGAGCAGCTCTTTCCTCTCCCAGAGCTTTGTTTCTGTCCAGCTCCTGGAGGAGGAGAGCTGGCCTACAACTAGAGCAGTAACTTTGAGTAACTTCTCAGGAAACAGCTTATTTAGATAGCACTGCCTATTCTTCAGAGGAGGGGATAGAAGAACATATTGCCTGTTACTAATGAATGGCTTTTCCACAACTAATGATGTTTACAGGGATGGGTACTCTGAGGTCTCCACAATATCTCAGCTAATAGGATGGATTTTGGCGCCGAGAAAGCTCGGCTTTTTCACACACGACCCCTGCTAGGAGAGAGTTAAATATCTTCTCTGGCTTTAATGGAAAATTAAGCAGGCATGACGCATCTGTTTAGAAGACTTTTTTTCTTATCTCCAGGATCGAAAAGAATTCCAGAGCTCGAAGACCAGAAACCGAGAGCAGTTCATTCACTGCCAACAAATGCAGGCTGGAGGAGTTCAGGTTGAACACAAGCTGAGGGTTGGAGTCTCTACCACTGCAATAAATAGATTGTTTCCACTGGCTGCAGCAGGAGCAACTTTGGACCTTGATTTCTCTGCTTGAGTTTGCAGTAAATAAAAGCTTCAAACACAATCCATTAAAGCTGTTTCAACTTCCAGGCTCCAGCCTTTCCAAAAGTTGACTCTTATAAAATTCAATATAGACAAATGCTCTTTGGCTGGGTAGAAGAAGGATTCAAATCATCAGATGTTCATCGTAACCTCCTGGGTCAAGGATCTGCTGCTAATGGGGTCTGTGAATTTGCCACCCAGTCTGGAAAAGGCTTCAGCAAAGCATTCCCAGAGACAATAAAGATTTTAAGGGAGGGGAAAAAAACCCAAAGCAACACCAAAAAACTTTGCAAGGACGTTGTCAAATTGTGGTGTCCAGATCCTGTGCAATTTTTGCACAACAGGAAACGATGCTGGGCCTTGTGTCCAGGTTCACTCTGCAGCCTCCATCCACAAAGCCACGGTGAAAGGAGCTGGAGAACAGAGTCCCAACCACAAACCCTAATCTCCAAAGGACCTGAGGGCTCTGAGCCCTTCTCTTTTCAGGTGCACGCCTTCAAAGCAGAATTTAAGCCACCAAATCTCAACCATCCCTGCAAAAGTGCCTTTGGCAGAGGCCAGCCCCTCGCTGCTGCTTTCACAGTGCAGCTCAGGAAGCATTTCTCTCAGTACTTTTATGCACCGTAACACTCAGCCAAGGCTCCTTTTTTACAAAGCACAGTCACTCCGAAAGAAAGCAAACAAAACTTAATCGCTACTACCTTGAAGCTGCCGGCTCCATATTCCAAGACAGGGTAGGTCCGTCACTCGAGATTGTTGGCTCTGGGAATCTTTCTCATGGCTGGATTTCTGCTGCATCTGGCTCAGCAAGTTTTTCTAATGTCATTTCTGATCAAGGTAGCTTTCAGTAACAACTTTCAGCGCACTACAGGTCAAGGTTAAGAGGGAAAGGGAAATTGCGACGGGGAGGTGTTCTCGCTGCTCTTTGAGGTGGCAAGGGCTGCGAGAGAGGGGACTCCTGCAGAAATTAAAGGCGTTATTGTAATTCAGAGCAGCGGTTACAAGGAAAAGAAAAAGTAGCATGTGCAGCACAGTTAGCAAATTACAACAATGTGCAGCTGCCTGGAAACGAACAGCTTTAAAACCATCCGTAACGAATTGATTTCAAACCTTCAGCTATCTGGTCCAGCCTATTCCAGGGAAGGCTGGAAGGTTGTCTTGAGGAAACGCACCGTGCATTTGGAAAGCAGTTTAACCGAGTCTGGAAAATATCTTAACAAAGCAGGACCTGTCTCCCAGCAGAGTCAAAACTTATACAAACGTGGTTTGTTGGGATTTTTTTGCTTGTGTCAGGCAGGTTGAGAGTAGCTTTGCCGTCTCAAAGCATAACTCGAACCATATTCACAGTGTGACTCTGCAGCATCATCCTCTCCAAGATCGGGAGACTCATGCGAGGAAGCTGAGCTTGCCGCTCCTCAGTACAGTGGGGGAATCAAAAGAGATGATGCAGGCTTTGCAAAGCAGAAAGCCACCTTTCCTCGCCCATGATGACGTGGAACAAATGGATGAATTGCCTGAGCTAAATCCCTAGGCTAAGCTCATGTGATGCATTGAGCTACATCGAACGATTTCTTACCCTGTAGTTCTGCGGTGTTTCACGACCTGACATTCAGCTTAAGAAATCAAACAGACAGCATCTCTCTGGTTCATTCTCCTCTTACTAAATAGAAATAGAAATGCGCCAGGCAGAGGTAGGATCATTTGATTTCCCAGGCTGGAATCAGAGCTTTAAAAAATCCAAAGGCTGGAAAACACCCTCTGTTTTTAAGTGCTGGTTTATTGGGTTTCTTGTTCAGGACACCTTGAACTTCATTTTGAAGATGTCAAGGACACCCAGCTCCTGTTAATTTTATGCTGAGTTGTGGCTGCTCATCACTTCTGAGAAAGATGATGCTCCGAGGAGGCTTTCTTGGGAGTTGGTGGGAGTTCTGTCGTTACCTTTGATGTAACCAGAACTTTTGACCTAAAACTCAGCTCTTCCAAATCAGGAAATTTTAGCACTCAATACCAGCAAGGAAAAAATATGATAATGTAAACCTATGTTCAACCAGCTCGTCTTCCTCAGAAGTGTGGGATGGACTTCGGAGATGAATTTGGAGCTGTAAAGTAAATCCAGCAATGGGGCATTTTGCCTGGAGGATAGCCTCCAGGAGATTACACTCCTTGCCCTATGCTTACGACTCTTTTTTTCCTATGCCCAGCCTTCCATGCACTTTGGGATACTCTCAGTCTTAGGCAGCGAAAAGGATTTCATGGACATTTTATACTGACTTGCTTCTGCCATGAAAGATTGGATTAATCCCTTTGCCTTTAACATGGAGAAGTCATTCGGGTCAAAGCCACTGCACTGGCCGATGTGTGACCATCAGCATCTAGGTATCAAAAGTGGAGGAACTTTGCTGGACACAGTACAAATTGGACCACAATTTCCCCCCTCTTAATTTGATCCCTTGGCTAGTGGGTTACTGACATTAAGAGGGAATTAGCAGTTGAATGTATTAAACATGTAAAGAGATGGTCACTGAAAGAGAAAGTTGGTCAGGGGAATAAAGGAACAAGATTTAGCTGGCAAGGCAAGGCAAGATACAGTCCAAAGGAGGCAAACCAGTAAGATGGTAGAGTAGCTGATGCATTTTAATGGAGATAAATAATATTTAGAGATTGTATTAGATATCTAGATATATAATCTACAGGTATAACTATAGATATGTAGATATATAGGTACAGTTATATAGATAATATATATAATATCGATAGCTTGATAATCTATATAGATATTATCGATATTATATATATGATTTATATTCTATATGTAACTCTATATATAGATATTATCTATATTATCTATATAACTATGTATATATAGATCATATAGGTATATAGTCTATACAATTATACGATCTCTATATAGAGATATATCATCTATAATAATGTGTTACATTTATGTATGTAATTTTTATATTTTTATATATATGTATACAATTAAGGCATTAGAGTGGAAGAGATTACCTTCACTTTGTGGGGGCACACCACTCTGGACAGACCACGATGAGTGACAGGAGAGAAATTCCTCATTCAGCATCCGGTACCTACATTTCAAATGCACTGGGTCAGCATCCAATACGCATTGCTCCTACTTCATGCTACGCTGAGATGCTAAAAACCTGGTGCCACCTTGTCCCTAGACAGACCCTGAAAATCATTTGAGCCTCAGTGTGCAAGATGCCTTCCTTAACAGTCTGGTATTTGCAGATTCTGGCATCACCTTTCAACCACAATTGGATTTCAGAAGCACGCTGCAACAGTCTGACTCCCAGCATTATACGGAGATGTTTTCTTAGCTGGATTTTCTGTTTAGTCTGAGCTCCACATAGTTTAGGGCTTAGGGAAAAAAAAAAA
>WEIS01043548.1:4217-26051 GCA_013389965.1 Todus mexicanus
CCTTCCAATCCCTGACAATCTGTGATTCTGTGACTCCTCCACACCCCGCAGGAGGCTCCGAGTCCTGAGGATGGCTCTGAGCAGGAGAAAGCGGCCGGAGAAGCTCCGAGTGGGGAGAAAGAGGAGGAGGAAGCCTTCCTCGTCAGCCTCTACAAGTTCATGAAGGAGCGCCACACGCCCATCGAGAGGATCCCCCACCTCGGCTTCAAGCAGAGTACGTCCCCCCCCAGCCCCCGTGTCCCCCCGGCTGCCGTGACCCCGGGTCCCCCCTGAGCTCCGGCGTCTCCTCTTTATTTCCAGTTAACCTCTGGAAGATCTACAAAGCCGTGGAGAAACTAGGAGCCTACGAGCTGGTGAGTGACGGCCCCGGGGTGCCGGGATGAGCCTGGGGTGCCGAGATATTCCCAGGGTGTTGGGATATTCCCAGGGTGCCAGGATGACCCCAGGGTGTTGAGATAACCCCAGGGTGACGAGGTATTCCTGGGGTGCTGGGATGACCCCTGGGTGTTGGGATGAGCCCAGGGTGCTGAAGTATTCCCTGGGTGCTGAAGTGTCCTGTGGGTGCGGCGATGACCCCAGGGTGCCAAGGATTCCCAGGGTGCCGGGATGTTCTACCGGGTGCCAGGATGACTCCAGGGTGTTGGGATGACCCCAGGGTGACGAGATACTCCCAGGGTGCCAAGATATTCCCAGGGTGTTGGGATGTTCCCCAGGGTGCCAAGATGTCCCCAGGGGGTTGGGATGAGCCCAGGGTGCTGAGGTATTCCCAGGGTGCCGGGATGTTCCCCGGGGTGCCGGGATGAGCCCAAGATGCCAAGGTATTCCTGGGGTGCTGGGGCGATGCTCCCCTGGGTTCCAGGATGGCCCCAGGGGGTTGGGATGAGCCCAGGGTGCTGAGGTATTCCCTGGGTACCGGGATGAGCCCAGGGTGCCAGGATGAGCCCAGGGTGCCAAGGTATTCCTGGGGTGCTGGGGGGCTGCTCCCCTGGGTGCCGGGGTGTCCTTTGGGTGCCCAACCCCTCCCTCCTGTCGGCAGGTGACGGGGCGGCGGCTCTGGAAGAACGTCTACGACGAGCTGGGGGGCAGCCCCGGCAGCACCAGCGCTGCCACCTGCACCCGGCGCCACTACGAGAGGTAGGGGATGAGCCCGGGGGTCCCATCTCCGTGCCTCAGTTTCCCCTCCAGGCGCCGGTTCTCACTGCCACCACCCCCTCCACCGCAGGCTGGTCCTCCCGTACGTGCGGCACCTCAAGGGGGAGGACGACAAACCTCTGCCCCCCAGCAAGCCCCGCAAGCAGTACAAGGTCTCCAAGGGCACCGAGCCGGGCGAGAAGAGCAAGAGGGCCAAGAAGGAGAAGGGCCGGGAGCAGGTGAGCGGCCCCCCCGAGCCCGGTGCCGCGGCTCCGGCTTTGGGAGCAGCCCCGGAACCCCCTCGCCAGGGTCAGGGGGGACCCGCTGGGGTGGCCAGGGAAGAGCCCAGGGGGATGTGGCTGGTTGGGAGAAGGAGAGAGGAGGGATTGAGGGTGGCTGGAGATGGGCAGGGGGAGCTGGGAGCCGACCCGGGGCTGCGGCAGAGCCCAGCACCTACACCCTGACCCCTCTTTGCTCGCAGATTCCTCCGGACAAGGCGAAGGAGGATGGGAGGGACGCGCCAGAGCGGGGCCGGGCGGCAGAGGGATGCTCCAGCCCGGTGCTCCCGACCCCCAGCCCCTCGGGGGGGTGTCCCAGCCCCTGCAGGCCCCACACCGAGACCTACAAGCGCCTTTTGTCCAGCTTCTACTCCAAAGGCAACCACCCCATCATGTCTCCGCTGGCCAAGAAGAAGCTGCTGGCCCAGGTGAGCAAGGCCGAGTCCTTGCACTGCCACCAACGCCACTGCCCCGAGGGCCGGCGCTCGGGGAGCCAGAGCGGCCCCAGGGCCAGCCCCGAGCCCCTCCGGCCGCCCACCGGCGCCCGCCTCGAGGAGCCGCGGAGCCCGGAGCCGTCGGGAGCTCAGGATCCAGCTCCGAGCGCCGGGAGCGAGGGGGGACCCAGCCCTGGTGGGAGAGACACCCAGCCCTGCCCGCGGGGCGAGGACGGGGCTCCGGCACCCGCCGTCTTCACCGGCAGCTTCCACGCCTACCGCAGCGAGGTGCTGAAGCCCGTCGGCTGCCACCCGGTCTGGGGGTACTTCTCCAGCTTGAGGGATTTTCTGGAGCCGAGTTCCACCTTCTCATCATCGTCGTCACGACTGGAGGAGCCGGAGCAGCCCCAGGACCTGCGGAGCAAAGCAGGGCAGCCGTGGAGCGGGGAGAGCCGGCGAGCGGCCGCCAAAGGCTGTTGGGTGCCCCCCGGGGCCGGTTTCGGCCCTGCCGCGCCGAGGGCCAAGCGTGGCCGGGAGGAGGAAGAGGAGCCGGCGTTCGGCCCCGGCGCCAAGTTACGGGCCGTGTCCCCCTTTGTGGTGGAGGCCGACGGCAGGGACACGGGCGCCGGCTCGCCCGGGGGGCTGGCCAAACCCAAGGCAGTGGTGGCCGGCCCCGGCTACGCCGCGCCGCTGCCGCAAGCCCCGGACGTTTACAAGGGAGCGATGCTGCATTTCCCGGTGAGCTTCGGCAACCCGCTGGAGCACCTCAGAACGCAGGGGGTGCCGGCGGCACCGGCCCTCTCCCTCAACCCCTTCATCATCCCCGCTTTCCCCAGCCCTTTGGTAGCCGCTTCCACTCAACCCTCCGACCTGTGCCGGCCGCTGGCGACCGGGCAGTACCCGGCGTCCTACGAGAGCTCGCTGCGGCACCGGCTCTACCCGGCCGCGCCGTGGCACGGCCAAACCACCTTCGCCTCCCAGCCCGCGCCGGCCTTTCACCGCCACGCCAAGCTGTAGCCTTCGTCCCGCGCCGAGGGCTGAGCTGGGCAGCGAGGCGCGTGCCGGAGCCGGTAACCGCGGCAGGGACTAAGCGGAGCCGATCGGGACTGCGTCATTTATTTTTTTTTACTCTCGATTTTACAGCTGTTTGTATCCGATAAGGGTTACGCCGGTGACTTAACTACCAATAGCACGAGGTTCTCTCTATATTCTATATTTACACGCATAAAAATAAGGGAGCAAAATGAGCGGCGGCCGTTTCTGTGTTGCTAAAGGTGCCCCCGGCGCCGTTTCCCAGTGTGGAGGTTGAGGCGGGTGAGAGTTGTTCCCACTCCAGCCGCTCGCTGCTCCAGAGCCCCGGCTGGCTCACGGCCCCCTGCTGCTGCCACAAGCCAGATGCTGGGGGCTTCTTGCCCCCCTGGGCCCTCCTGCCTCAGCTCCAGCCCCTGGCACCAACCCCCCCAGGGCCTTTCCCTCCGGGCACTTTCCAGCCGCTCTGCCCCAGTCTGGAGCATTGCAGGGCCTGGGGGGACCCCAAGTGACCAGACTCACGAAGGGGCTGGAGGGAAAGTCTTANGGCTTTGTTGATCTTCATCCCATTGTCCTCAGCCCATTGCTCCAGCCTGGCCAGATCCCTCCAACCCTCCAGTAGATCCACCCTCTTGCCCAACTCGCTGCCACCGTCAAGTCAGGAGTCAGTAAAGAACAACAAAAAAGTTTTATTAAACAGCAACAAAACCCAGGCAAACATCCCCAGGGTTTGCTCCAGCCTGGACCAGACTCTCCAGTTCCCCCGGGGTTGCTCCTCTCCCCATCCCCGGGGGGTCCCTACGGCTTCTGGCTGAGCGTGGGCCCCGCGCTGGCCCTGACGGAGGAGCTGGCCAGGCTGCTGCCCAGCGTGATCAGCGTGGTGCCGGCTCCTCCCGGCAGCACCCCCTGGGACAGCAAGTGTCTGCTGGCCAGAGCCTCTCGGGTGTGGATGATGGTGCTGCCATCGTCCACCACGGAGGGGACCCTGCCCAGGGTCTCCACCGCCCCCAGGGCGTGGCTGAGGGCCGCGGCGCTCTTGCTCAGGTTGACCTTGTCCCCGATGTGTCCCAGGGCTCCGTCGCCCTTCACCGCGGCCAGCGTCGAGGTCAGGATGACGGTCTTGGAAGCGGTTTGAAGGACGGGTCCTACCTTGGGGTGTACCAGGCTGCCGGGAGGGCTGGGGGTGCTGGCGAAGGTGACGGCGCCCGTGGGAGAGCTGGCGGAGGAGGAGGAGGAGGAAGGCTGGATGCCCGGCAGCCTGAGGGGGACAGAGGTAGCGTCACCCATCACAGATTTGGTAAGCGCCGACAGCTTGGCGTCCGACATCACGTAAAGCGTCTTCATGGGGCTGGTGGTGGTCACTGCGGAGAAGGGGAGGGCGCCGTCAGTGGCCGTGGGGTTGGTGGAGCCACAGGCTTGGAGGCGGAACAGAAAGACCTGCCTGCGTCCACTCTGCAGAGCAAGACCCCAAACCCAACCCCGGCGCTGCCGCAGCCGGGGCAAGGAAACCACCACGGCCAAACTGCGGCACTAGCAACACCACTCCCCTCCTAGAGCGCCCACAGCCCCCAGGGAAGCCCCTCTCTCCCCTTGAGTGTCTGCTCTTCTCCCCCCAAACCATCCCCTTCTCGTTGGGATAGGACATCACGGCTCTTCCTTAGCCAAACAGGCTCCTTCTTGCCCAACCCAACCTGCCGAGCTCCCGTTGCTCTTGGTGGCCCAGCTCAAGGCAAGCTCCTGCTCAGCTCTCGCATCTCCAGCTCCGGCCCAGCAGCAGCGCTGGAGGAGCTCAGACCCTCCACAGAATCCAGGCCAGGAGGTGGCTGAATGACGTTAGGCTTTGTGAAATGAAGCTCTCCGTGTTCCACGGCAACGGCAGAGGTTGATTCGTGGTGGTTACCCTGTCCCAGCTGCATCTACAGTCACCACAGCCCAGAGAGCACCAGAGGGGACCGAGACCTCCCTGAAATCCACTCACAGGCTCAAGGGATGGCAAAAAGCCTGACGACTGCTGCTGGTTGCTCCTGCCCAGCCTCCTGCTCTAGCCCCTTGCCCAGCTCCGTTGCCCTTCTCTGGCCACGCTCCAGCCCCTCCAGCTCCTGCTGGGAGGGAGGGGCCCAAAGCTGAGCCCAGGATTCCCGGGGCGGCCTCCCCAGTGCCCAGGATTTGCAGGGGGGCGCTCCCTGCCCTGCTCCTGCTGCCCCCCTGCTGCTGCCACAAGCCAGATGCTGGGGGCTTCTTGCCCCCCTGGGCACTCCTGCCTCAGCTTCAGCCCCTGGCACCAACCCCCCAAGGGCCTCTTTCAGGTCCAAGACGACACCGGCCAGAAAGACCTTGACCCAGAGCAGCTCATGACTTGTTCCTGTAGCTGCCCAAGGCTGGACTTGCTCCGTCACTCAGGAGCCCGCACCGAGGAGGGGACAGCCCCGACCTGCCACGCTGGGTCCCTGGGAACGTGGCTCCACTTCTCTGCTCTGGTGGCATCAGAGCCACCACAGTGTCCCTCGCACTCGTCAGTGGTGCCACCAGCACCACCAGCGCCGTGCGGAGCTCTCCGGAATGAAGTGTCTCAAGCACGGAGGGCAGAGGTTGAAGGCTGACAACCAGGACAGGACCACCAACCCCACCAACCCCACCAACCCCACCAACCCCACCATCCCGGGGGCTGGGAGCACGGCGGGAACAGGCGACTCCAGCGTCCCCTGGAACAGGCCAGGGGAGCGGCACAGACACGATGATGTGTTGGACGTGGGCAACGACCGCTCCATGACATGAGAAAACTCTGCACTAAGAGCCCAGTCCAGCTGGCTGCTCCCACAGCTTGCCTACAAACTGGTCCTCCCTGCTGGACACAAAGCCAACCTGAACCTCCAGCAGAAGTTCTCCACGGATCTAAGTTCACCCATGAGCTGTGACAAGTCACGGAAGAACGAGAGAAAACACACAGAAGGTGACTTCAGATCATAGAATAATTCTGGTTGGAAAGAAGCTCATCGAGTGAAACGGTTACCCCAGGGCACCACTGCCCCGTGTCCCTCAGCACCACATCTCCACGCCTTGGAAACCCCTCCAGGGATCAGGGGGACTCCACCCCTGCCCTCGGCAGCCTGGGACACGCCTGGGCAACCCTTGACAGTGCCCAGGAAATTGTTCCTCAGCTCCAACCTCAACCTCCCCTGGTTGGGGCAACCTGAGGCCGGTTCCTCTCGTCCTGGCGCTTGTTCCTTGGCAGCAGAGCCCGACCCCCCCTGGCTCCAAGCTCCTGTCAGAGAATTTTAGTGCTGTGAGGACCCCAAACACCACCTGCAGATAATTCCTTCTGCATTTAACACCCTGCTCTTCATCAACTGCTCCAGAATAGCTGCGCTGAGCCAAAACTCCTCGTTGCAAAGAAACCACGGGGAGATCCAACTTAACGGGGACCACAAAACCAAACCAAACGAAGAAAAGTAACGAGCTTCCAAACACGTGGCAGGGCTCAGGCAGCTTCTCCCCGGCGGCACGGCTCCAACCCGGCCTCCACTCCTGGTTCCCTGGGCCGGCCGCCCGCGCGCCGCGACTGCCCCGCGCCTCACCTACGGGTGCTGCCGCGGCGGCGGCGCTCAGGAGCGCGGCGGGGTCGGCGGGAGCCATCTCTGCGCCGGCCTGGGCTTTGCCGAGATCCATCTGAGCCAGCAGCTTGCCGGGAGAGGCGGTGCCGGTAGCCGGGGCGGCCGGGTTCCCAACGGCACCGTCTGGAGCCTGGAAGGGTTAAAGTAACGGAGAGCTACTGGAAGGGCGAGGAGGCAGCATCTGGAGGGGGGCTGCCGCCGTTCGCTCGGGGACCACGCTCAGGGGAAAACCAGAGCAGGAGCTCTCCCGGCTTCGAGCCTTGCCCTCACCCTGACCGCTCAGCACCACGCTCAGGGGAAAACACACCCCGGGAGGAAATCCAGGTGTCTGGAGTTTAACGCCACGATGGTGCCGTTTGCGGCGCTCGGGCAGAGAGCGGTACCGACTCGTTACTGGCTTCTGGAGTGGAAGGGGCTGGGTCCAGCCCCGGCTCTGGCTGCCAGGGAGATCAGTCCTGCTCCCGACTCCTCAGCGAAGCGACAAGCGGGAGCTCGAGAGTGATTCCTGAATCGTGCAGCCCCACTGGTAACCACGACGCGCTCTTACCAGTGGCACCAGTGGCAGCCCAGCAATAACTGAACAGCACAGGCCAGGCCAGGCCAGGCCAGGCAGCCCTCTGCACCAGAATCACACAATCCCGTTGGTTGGAAAAGACCTTCCAGACCAGCAAATCCTGTTCCCCCAGCCCTGCCAGGACACCACTGCCCCGTGTCCCTCAGCACCACATCTCCACGGCTTGGAAACCCCTCCAGGGAGCAGGGGGACTCCACCCCTGCCCTGGGCAGTCTGGGCCAGGCCTGGGCAACCCTTGACACTGGGCAAGAAATTGTTCCTCAGCTCCAACCTAAACCTCCCCTGGCTGGGGCAACTTGAGGCCGGTTCCTCTTGTCCTGACGCTTGTTCCTTGGGAGCAGAGCCCGACCCCCGCTGGCTCCAAGCTCCTGAATTTCAGGGAGTTGTGCAGAGCCAGAAGGTCTCCCCTGAGCCTCCTTTGCTCCAGGCTCAACACCCCCAGGTCCCACAAGAGCTTCCCTTGTGCTCAACAAAGACATACAAGCCCCTCTGACAACAACCAGCTGGTTGCACAGCACCGGCGTCCACCAGTTATCCCATATTGGGACAACTGGGCAGTCTGGATTTGTATCCAAAGGCAGACAGCAGCACAGCCTGGAGAGCCCTGGGCTGACACAATCCAAGCTCCAAAGCAGCTTCTCCAGCTACACAAGCCGAAGCCCACCCCCTCAGTCACATTCCTCCCCTTGCTTTTCTCCCCCACTGACCAGCTCAAGCCTGAGCCACCCCCTCCTGATGCCCACGCAGGTTGCAGGCTGCTCTTCCCTGCCTTGTGTGGCGAATTAATGCTGCTTCGTTAGCTCTAGTTAATAGTTCCGCCCCTGGAAATCCAAAAGGGTCAGACTTGAGGAAAAAGGAAGGTGTTTCCTGCCTGCTTACAGCACATCCAGCACCAGCAGCTGGCTCTGGGCAGCAGCAAGGGTTGGGGTGGGAGCTCTGGTGCCAGCCAAGACTCAAGCCATGACCTCAGCCCTCCAGCTCTGGTCACCACCACGGAGATCTCTGTGCCACTGATCAGAAAACAAGAGCGTGATCCAGCACCGGCATCACTTGATGGAGCTACTATCAGGACAGAACCAGGCTGCAGGGGAGGAACCCCCACAAAAAGCCCTGCTCGACCACCGTGGAGGGGCTTCTTGAGAAGAGAAGCTGGAGCTTGGCTCGTGTTGTCACTTTCAAGCCACCCCGACGCTTCTCCTCACTCTGCTACTCGCAGAAAGCACCAAAGTCCCCAGGGAGATTCCTCAGGCTTCTGCCTCCCATTTAACATTAACGGGGAGAGGGGGAGGAGAAGAGTTACCCACCCAAACTGCAGCACAGCTGCTGTGGGCATCGCCCCAGCTCCCCCCGGGGTTTAAAAATCACGGTGCGTGGGCCGCCTGCTTCCTGCACGGGCACAGCGGAGCCGGCAGCTGGGATTTCACAAGGGAACCCAACCAGCAACAGCTTCGGCTGCTGCTGAAAACACCAGTTGAAGCCTCAAAGCCTTTTGTAAAGGGGCTCGTTTACAGGAAGCGCCGTTGTGCCAGGTGACGTAAGCCTGGGTGCTAAAGGTCCACGCGAGCTGATGTCACAGGCTATAATTAGCTACACAAAAAAACCACCCCCCCACACACACAGCTCACCCTGGTTCCTGTAAAAAAAAACACAAACCAGCTTTCAGTTTGCTTCCGAGGCAGCTCTCGCGGCGGCCGCGCAACGGAGCCCTAAGCTGGACACGCGAGATGAGCGGCGTGGGTGGAATTCACAGCGGAGGGGCCGATACCCAGCTCCGAGCGCCTCTGGAGTCGATCTGCGTCAAGTTTCACCATCTGCTGAGTATCTAAGGGCCTCGTGAAGGTAACAAAGGATGGAAAGGAAAGCACAACAGTCGTATCTTGAGATTCAGACTGGTTTGGGTTGAAGGGACCTCTCGAGGGCATCGAGTCCAACCGCCCAGCAGGCAGCAGGGCCATCTGCAATCAGAGCAGGTTGCTCAGAGCCCCCAACAACCTCCCCTGCAATGGGGACAGGGATGGGGCAGCCACCACCTCTCGGGGCAACCTGGGCCAGGCTCTCCCCACCCTCAGCACCAACAATTTCCCCCTTCTCTCCAGTCTAAATCTCCCTCTTTTAGTCTAAACCCATCCCCTCTTGTCCTGTCCCACCAGGCCCTGCTCCGAAGTCTGTCCCCATCTTTCTTATCATAGAATCATGAAATCAGAGACTTCTGATGGTTAATTAAACAGCCTTTGAAGAGCACAAAAGCTGCCTCCAACACGGATGAAGAGTTTCTGAATCTACAAGAGTGACACCCCCTGGTTAGGTGGGACCTGCACTGAAGGACGTGGCTGCTCCTCAATCTGAGCTTCAACCAGGACTCTGCGTGGAAACTACCGGTGGATGCGACGTCAGCTCTAAAGCAGCCCGAGACAAAGCAGGGATTTCCTGCTTACCCACCTTCCAGCCAAATGTTTTACCCTTCGGATAATGCTCCTGAGATCGATCTCAGGGCTTCCAGCAACCTCCAACCTCAGCAGGCAGCAGCAAGGAGGAGAAGCACTCTCTGGCCTCCAGGATGAGCCACAGCTCGAGCCAGCCGGGCAACAGGCAGCACAACTGCAGAGCCCCAGCTCACCCCCTCTGGCCAGGGCAGTTAAGAGTCAGAAGTGGCATTTTCCAGAGGAACGCGGCTCCAGACAGCGCGGCCAACCCACCGAACAGGCAGGAGATAGATGCTCCACAAGCAGCTTTCCTCCTGCCACCAAACCCTGGCGCTGCCGAGAAAACCTGGAGCTTCAGGAACAATTCCAGTGCTGACATCAGTTCTTAAAGTCTGTCCGGAGATTCCCTGGGTGCAGCACCAGCACAATATCGAGCACAATCGACCCCGCCACTGACAGCCACCAAGATGAGCTGGGTCTTCTTAACCATCACCTTGCAAGGCCCACCTTCCTTTGTGGCCACAATGAAGCTCATCACGCCCAAGAAATGTGACCAAGGCCACTCTCCTCACAACAGCTACATCTACCCTTGGCTACGATGGTCAGAAGGAGCTCCAAAGAGCAGCACCGGGCACGTTCCCTACAGAGAAGATGCCAAAAATTACCTGAGGAGCCTGAGTCTGCATGGGCTGTTCCTCGAGCTGGGGCTGCACGGTCCCCATGGCAGCCTGGCTAAGCGTGGTCACGCGGCTGGGCTGCCCACGCAGCGTCACAGTGATGGTGGTCGGGGCTTTCAAGCCTAGAAAACATGCGAGAGAGACATCCCTGAGACACGTGGGTTGTGGAGGCCACGTTCAACCAACTGGAGGTGCATCAGGAGTTTCATCTCCTTAGAGGCGGGTGCTCAGAAATCGTCAGCACATGGCCCTGTCCATGGCTACACCTCAACAGAAAGAGAAGCTCTGGAAGCTCCAGTCTGGGAGTAATGGGATGCTCCAGGCACCTGCGTTGTGTGGATGTCGTGGAATCACGGAATCGTTTGGGTTTGAAAAGACCTTCCAGAACCTGGAGTCCANGGATTTGCAGGGGGACGCTCCCTGCCCTGCTCCTGCTGCCCCCCCTGCTGCTGCCACAAGCCAGATGCTCCTTCTCCCTCACCTGCTGCCTGGTTGGAGATCTGGGCCAGGCCAGGCAGGCTGCTGGCCAGCTTCGCCAGTCCCCCATTTGTCAGCAGCTGGTGAATGGCCGTGGGCTTCCCACTGGCCGAGGCTCCCAGAGACAAGGAGGTGGCAACCGGGATGGTGCGGACAATCGTGCCGGTGCCTGTGGTGATGGCGCTGAGGTTCTGGATAGGGGTGGGCGTCTTCACAGCTGAGCTCTGGAAGGAGAAGCAGAAGCACTGAGTGCCTGGGAGGGAAGGGGCTGCGGAGGAGGCCCAGCCTCTCAAACCACAGCAATGAGAGGTCGTGGAATGAGAAGGAGAAAGACCGTTCATCCCCCCTGCTATTCTCCAGCCCCTCCTCATCATCTCCTTGGTTGCCCCTAGAAACAACTTCTCGTAGCCCTCATGCCACTTGGGGGAACCATCAGCCCCTTTCAGCTGCAGTTCACACCTACCACCCCTCACCTCTCCTGGTCCTGGAGCAAAGAGGGTCTATCCAGGTTCCCTTTGTCTCCCACCGCTTTCTCCCCACCACAGCTCCCTCCCTGAGGGATCTCGGAGGTTCTCCAGTACCTGCACGGGTGGCCCAGCAGCGGCCACGCTGACAGGAAGGGCTGAGGACTTGGTCCCGATGTCCTGCAGGCTGAAGCTCAGCCCTTGCAGCAGGCTGCTGGCAGACGCTGCTCCTGAACAAAAAAAGACAAGAATAAAGAAATGAGGCTTGGAGAATTCACCGGCGCGAAATCCCAGGTCTTCGAGCGTGTTCTTCAAAGAGCAGCATCCCAGGCGTGTGCTGGGGGGATCCTCTGAGCCGCTCTACACACATTTCGTCGCTGCAGCTACGAATGAGGTTAGTGGTGAAACCCGGGAGGTGAGAGGAGGGTGGGTTTGGTGTCTCGTGGCACAACTGACATCATCAACAGGTCACCTACTGCACCTTCAGCCTCGCGTGGATCTCCGCAGGCTCCGCAAGAGCTAAGCACGATAGCGGCTGCCTCAGCCAAAGCCAGAGCAACCAGGGAACGTAAGAAAGAGGATCCGTCAAATGATGTCGAACCTGGTTTACCTTTTACGGTCACAAGAGAGACATGGAGAGAGGCAGGTACCTTGGAGGGTACTGGCTGGCTGGGCGGGCAAGCAGTGGGAGCTGCTGGCCACCAGCCGGCTCTGCAGGGCGTGGAAAGCGCTGGGCGTTGTGCTGCTGGGGATCACGGCGGATGGAGCGGGGCTCGTGGAGGTTTCTGCTGCCGAGCTCAGCCTACAAAGCGAGTAGAAGAGAAAGACTTTGGTTAATGATCCACTCCAGAGAGCACAGCGAGGTGGCTTTGACAAGCGAGTGGTCACTGGCCTAATGTGGCCAAGCGGGACTCCTGGAAGTGTCAGGCAGAGAGGCGACGAGCCACAAAAACACAAAGCAAGAGAAGTCTCCTGGGTGCCCCAGCTCAGGAGAGACCAGGAGCTGCTGGAGAGAGTCCAGCGGAGGCTGCGGAGCTGCTGCGGGGCTGGAGCATCTGTGTGGGCAGGCAAGGCTGAGAGCCCTGGGGCTGTGGAGCTGGAGAAGAGCAGCCTGAGAGGGGAGCTGAGCAATGCTGAGCAAGAGCTCAAGGGCCCGCGGGGGGCAAGAGGCTAGGGCCAGACTGAAGGATTGAAGGCAACATTGAATTTCTGGCAAAGACACCACAATTATTCAAAAGACAGAGATAAAGAAACTTGGATTTGGGAAACCAGACAGAAACAGAGCCCAACAGCCACAATACCTTCGACTTTTGCCCACTTCTGCCATTCTCAGATTCAACTGCGGGTTGATAAACAGATTCCAGGAGCCCAAGAGTCTCCTGCACTTCCGAAAATCCCACTCACAAGCGAGACACCAGAAAGCTCCACATGCAGGAACCCCCCTGGCGTAGTGTTTCCCATCACCAGCCCGGCACGAAGATCCACGGCTTAGGAAAACCCGATGCTGCACTCACTTGGAGGATCCCAGGAGACCCGACAGCTCCTTCGCGCCCGGCACGGCCTGGCCGACAGCCATGGGGAGCGGCTTCCCAGCGACAACTGCAAGAGAAAACAAAGAAACCTCTCAATCCTCCCCTCCTCCACGAGATTTTAGGCCTTCCCCCTTGCCCACAGCTACCCGCAGACACAGCGCTGCAGGCCACGGGGCTCCTCCTGCTCCCAAAGCACCTTCTCCCGGAGACCTCGGGCAGGGAACGCACCCTCCAGCCACCGGGAGCGTCAAACAGAGCGGAGGCGGCACGAAAAAACCCGGCAAAGCCGCCGCGGTGGAAGCGTTCGGACAGCCGGGGGTTGAAGGAATCCGCTTCGGAAGCTGGGAAAGCGGCAAAACCTCCGGCCCTCGCCACCGAATCCAAATCTCTCCCTAAAGGTTCTCTCCGCTAATCCTCTCCTGGGGGGGGTCACAGTTTTCTAGCGCCTCAACCGCTCGGCTCGATTTTGGGTGCGAGACACTTTACAAAACACACAGGGATGCGACGAGTCACAGTTATCGGTTTTATTGCGGCGTTTGGGGGGGATACAAAGTGCGTTTGTCCCGTGCGTTCCTCCTGCTCACACGCGGTAAAGAGGGGATTCTCGCTTTGGGTCGCGTTTACTTCTGCAATTCACTTCCTTTCTGTGAAAAGAAGTAAAGTTTGGAAGATTAAAAAGAAAAAAAAAAGAAAAAAAAATGAAAGAAAGAAAACCTGAGGCAAGCGGCGATTTTCAAAGCTGCCGGAAGATAAAGCGTAACCTTTGGAATCGGAAAAAACCCGAGGAGGTGTGTTTCTTAGGTGTCGTTCAGAGTTAAATTAAGCGAGAGATGCTTCCCAAGGAGTGTATTTGTCGGCTTTAAAAGCTCCGCTTTCCCATCGGAACGGAGCTAATATGGAGCGGAATGGGCCGGAAAGGACCGTCCAGTCCTGCGCTGCCTCGAGCCAAAGCGACTAAGAAGCGGCTGCTTTATGGATCTGGGGCTCCGGGTCCTGACGTGAAGAAGACACGCGCCAGAGATGAGGCCACAGCCTTCAGGGACAAGGGTGAGAGCGGCCAAAGCTTCTGGCCTCCCTTGAAAATGGGAAGAAGATGGGAGCGTGTCACCTCTTCGGGGACCGCAGGGACCTCGGCGATGCCCGTCGCTGGAGTGGCGGAGGCAGGAAAAGAACTGAAAGTTGTTGGGATGCGAATTGTGGCAGAATTCAGGCCCAAAGGGGATCAGCGGAGCCCTGGGCGCTCGGTGGAACAGTGAAGGATGAAGACACAGAAGTTTTCCAGGGGGAGGGGCATTGCCAGCATCCCTAAAGCGTGTTCCAGGCAAGAGCTTCGCTCAGAAGCGGGCGGCAGAAGCGGAGCCGCGCGTGATGACCTGCTCGGAGCAAGGGGTCCGCCACGACCGGCGTCCTGCTTCCAGCAGCAGCTCGACGCCTCGCAGGGCACTGAGGAATCGGCCTCGGCAGCACTCGAGCATTTCACCAGAGCCCAAATCCCAACTGCTACAGAAAACAGCGGCTCCTGCCCAGCTCCTAAGGTGCCAGCAGCCCCCTGGCTTCCCCAGCTACCCCCAAGCCACTCACACCTTGAGCCTCCGTCTGCTTTCTGCTGCCAACTCCTCCAAAATTCAGCAAGAAGCCTCACAGCTCCCTCCCCTCCCCATGGGGTGCCCCCAGAGGCGCAGGTCCAGGCAGAGCCACGACCTCGCCGGCCGGTTCCAAAGCAGCGACGCAATCGCAACTCACTTTCTGCCTGGGTGCTGAGGGGGGCTCCGGTCCCCGCGCCGGCAGCATCTCCGTGAGAGACAATGGTCACCTTGATTTTGGCTCGTTTGGAGGATTTGGCGCACTGGGTCGGGCTGGGGGTCTGATGCCTCTTCAGCTGCGCACGCACATCATCTTTCTCAGCCCCTTCCGAGTGCTCTGAGGACACTGGAACTAGGGGACACAGAAGGAGCTTTTTGAAACCCTCGAGGTGGGGCAGGTGCTGCTCCACGGCGCGCGGCGAGGCGCGGAGGAGGGGCGCATGCCCATGCACGCTTCGCAGCTCCCTCCGTGCCAGCTTTGCCCAGCTCCCATGCACCAGGGGCCCACGCTTCTCCTCCTCACCACCTGTGCCGGCTCCTGTGTGCCCTAAGCTGCTGTCTTAGGGCCAGGACTTAGCTTAAGCCACTCACAGGCTAAGGCAGGATCGCGCATAAAGCCTGTCTTGACTCCGTGGCGAAGAAAAATAGGTGTCTACAGTGACACCACGTAAATGCTTTTTGTTTCAAAGCGTGGCATGATCAGTCCTGCCATGGGGCCCCATCAACATCCCAGGTTTCCAGAGGAGGGGAACAGAGCGCAGAGATTTGCAGAGCTGGTTCAGGCGCGCTGGGATCAGAGCTCAGTCACCAGCTCCTCCAACACACCAGCAACAGGTCCTGCACGCCCGTGGCTGGGCACATCCCGACCAGGCCTCCAGGAGAGGGGCTGAAGCGTACGCGGATTCTGAGAGGCACTAAGCGAAGCAGCCGGGAGCACAAGAGATGCTGCAGCAAAGCCAAGCGGCCTTCTCTACAAGAGGGGCTGGAGCGTGGCCAGAGAAGGGCAACGGAGCTGGGCAAGGGGCTAGAGCAGGAGGCTGGGGAGGAGCGGCTGAGGGACCTGGGGGGGTTGAGCCTGGAGCAAAGGAGGCGCAGGGGAGACCTTCTGGCTCTCCACAACTCCCTGACATTCAGGAGCTTGGAGCCAGGGGGAGTTGGGCTCTGCTGCCAAGGAACAAGCGCCAGGACAAGAGGAATCGGCCTCAAGTTGCCCCAGCCAGGGGAGGTTTAGGTTGGAGCTGAGGAACAATTTCTTGGGCACTGTCAAGGGTTGCCCAGGCCTGGCCCAGGCTGCCCAGGGCAGGGGTGGAGTCCCCCTGCTCCCTGGAGGGGTTTCCAAGGCGTGGAGATGTGGTGCTGAGGGACACGGGGCAGTGGTGCCCTGGCAGTGCTGGACTCCAGGATCTGAAAGGTCTCCCATAACGGAAAAGATTCTATGATTCTTTACCCTACGCTCCTCGGCACTAGGGGAGAACAAACACGAGCCGAGATTTCTCTTCCACACTAATGGCTCATACTTTGCTGCCGTGTCCTTGACCCATCCCATCCATTTCACCCTGCCTAGAGCACAAGCTTGTTGGGGCCAGGGCCATCCAAAAAAAGCCGAGAGCACCCACGACAAGCAGCTCCTGGGCAGCCCAGGAACAAAACCGAGTCGCCAGCTGCAAATCCTGCCCATCCACTCTCCACGCATCTCTTTCTCCTGGCGCACGATCGCCCAGCCCCAGCCTGAACCACCAGTGGACTGTGGCACAAGGAGGACGTGGATCTGCCTCCTGGCGCGGTGCTGCAGCCCGGCAGTGCTCAGAACCGCAGCCGCCGCTACACCCAGGGGCTGCTGTGATCTGTGACGTGGGGGAGAGGCCTTCACTCGGCTACAGAGAACCCTCTCCATTGCAAACTCCCTCTTCGGAGAAGATCCTGGGTGCCTAGATGATGTTTAAGGTTCCTTCCAACCCAACCCAAGCCATCTAGACCCTGTCCTCAACAGCCTAGAGGCCAAGATGGACATACCTTTGCGTTTATATCTATCTAGATTTGGATATATTACGTAAAATAGATAGAGATGTACTTGTGGGTATATATACACGAATGTCAACGCTCCCTGCGTCTCACCCCCTCGTCTATACCTCTGAACTTGGGAGTGTAGGACCCGACTGCGGCCAAATCCCTCAGTATCGGGTGATTCCAAGGGCTTCGGGGCCACTCTGGTCCCCAAGCCAAGCACCGAGCTCGCGGTGCCGCTATCGACGGCCAGGCCGGTGGCTGGAGCGTGTTGAGTTCACTCGTGCAACGCCCCCGTGGCTCCAAACGTGCGTGGTCCAAACCACCGTCCAGAGAGGCCTCAGGAGGCGTGCGCAGCCTGCAGGCACCAAAGCCACCCCCTCTCACTGCTGCCACCACCCCAAAGTGCCACCAGCCAAGCAGGACAGTGACACGGCACATGCAGAGGAGTGAGCTGCCCCTCAAAGCATCGGCGAGCACTGACCCAACGTCCCTCTGTGTCCCCACCACGGGAGCGCGGAGCCCGATTCATCACCAAGGGCCGGTGGTGAGGTCAGGAGGAGCATCCCCACTCCCAATGCACACTCCTCGGCCTCCTGCCTCGCAGCTCGGGCAGCCAAGGTCTTAATCGGTTTTTTATCTCGTGGAAAGGCAGCCCAGGCTGGTGCCAGCCTCTCTGCAAGTCCCCACCAGCCGGGTAACACCCGCTGTGGTTTCTCTCCCCCAGCAGACGCTGGGTGGGAGGACTCGGGATAAGCTCAGGGCTCCATGTGCACTCCCAGACTAAGGTCAGCACACAGTGCAGAGCATGAAAGGAGGCTCAAGGGGGAAAGAAACTTTTGAAACAACCAGCTTGGGCTAATACTCGTCTCAGCAGTTTGTTACCATGGTTGTAGATGTGTCATTTGGACTCTACCTCGTGTGTCCAGGGCAAGCAGGGAGCCTGTACTCCTGGAGTCTCCACGTAACACGCCCAAATCCCCCCAGCTTCTCTGCCTTGTCGACATTCGGGGTGTTGCACGGGCGGTTCTCACCCCCACCAACGCCCTCGGCACCCTGGGGTCACCCGCACGGAGAAGCGACTCTGACAGCTCACCTGATGACAGCACTGTCACGGATTTCAACCTCTCGTCCTCTCCTAGTCCCAGCTCCACACAGTCGCTGCCACTCAAGGTTACAAAACAGGTCCTGCCAAACGCTGTGGGTCTCGCCCCTCAGAGTTCCACCTCTCCAGCAGCCAACACGAGACCACAGGACTCAAGACTGCTCACCTCCGCCTGTCTCCTGGTCCCAGCAGCATCCCTGTCCCACCACAGCACCCCCTCCCCGAGGTCATCCCCCTCCTTGACCTCTCCGCTCTTCTCTAACTCCCTCCGGCCAAGAAACGCTGCTCCAGGTGTCCACATCTGCCCTTTCCAAGTCACTCCAGCAGCCCCTTCGCTGCTCCAAGTCTTTGGGATGCTTCACCAACACACGTGGACCGGTGGCCACGTCCCCTTCGCAACCCCAGCACAGGAAAGGGTTCGATTCACGATCACCATAAAAAAGAAAAACATTGACCACAGAGCCCACAAAGTTTTAGTCCCTCAGAGCAAACCAGTCACGGGACGATGAGGCTCCAAGAGCTGCATTTCCCCAGCGGAGCTCGGGAACCATGAACGCTCTCAGCTGGCCGCTTGCTTTAGCCTCAAACAGTGACGAGGAAGCAAAAAGCAGAGGGATGAGGGGATATGTTGGGCCACATCCCCAAACCGATGCGAGGGAAGAAGAGGAGGATGATTAAAGAAGGTAGCGGAGACAGAAAGAAGGAGGGAGACAGAGAGAGACAGTGAGGAGTGAGGAGATACTCACCAAAGAGACATGAAGAGGTGCCAGGAGGAAGAGCTTTCCTCACCAGCATGTTTTGTTTCAGAAAAGCAGCGAACTGAGCTGAAATGAATCAGAGAGAATTACAGTATCACAGCCCGGCTCCAGCGGGGGGACAGGGAGCTCCAGGAACACCACCACGACCCACAGACAGAGACCTCGGAGCAAGGCAGAGAGCTCTGGGCAGGGCTCATCCAGCCACGGGGTACAGCAGAGACACAGCGACCTCCTCTGCACGTGGCAGAAGGGGCATCACCCCAGCCTGCGAAGCACGAGCCCTCTCCAGCCCCGCGGCCATCAGGGGAAGGTCCAGCACCCGGGCAGGGCCAGCTCGACCAAGCAGTCGCACCAAGAAGCCAGGAGCAGCTGGGAACGTCAGCCAGCACATCCCTGAACAGCTACAGCCACAAAACACAGGCCACAAGGCACGCTGCAGCGGAGCTCCTGACAAAACGAGGCAGCCACAAGACTCCCTGCTCCACACATCCTGCTCTTGCCACCTGGAAACTTCCTCCCGACGCCTGGAAACTTCCTCCCGACACCTGGAAACTTCCTCCCTTCAACTACAACCACAAAGGAATAGATTCCTTCAGTCTGCGGGCTGAGAAATGAGTCAGGTCGAAGCTTCAACCTTCCCCCTGGAGCCTACCCCTGAGTCACTGAGAGCACGGAGGGTCACACTGTGAGATGACAACAAGCCTGGTCAGGTCCATCTCGAGCAAAGAAATAAGGAAGGAAGGACAGAGAACTACTCCGCAGGTGCTGCTGATGTCTGCCAGAAGGGATCATCCTCAGCCAAGCCATGACCTACCTTCCCAGCATTCGCCACCGGCCTGAAGCTGCACCGTGAGGTTTTCAATCACCATCTAACAGGCCAAAAAACCCCCTCGGCTCAAGCTGGTTTCTCATTCAGAGCGGGTTTCCCACGGTTGTTTAAGATGACTCTGTAATTCCCCGAGCCCCACAGTTTCAACCACCTCGATCGTCTCCTGAGCACCTTTAGTCTCTCCCCCGAGCAGCCTTCGAGGATTCGAGACACCAGACAAGGAGCTCACACTTAAAAAAGGATCAGGGGACAGTTAGGTGGCGATTCGATCGGCCAGAGCGAGTGAAAACCCTTCCACTAGCTGCACAAACACCATCGCCAAACTAATTTCAACCCTGTTGCCTTCGGGTGACAGTGACGGGGACCGAGCTTCAGAGAAAGCTGCCGCGGGGAGTGTGGAATTCAAGACAGGCCCCAGAAGACAAAAACCTCCACACGTCAGGATGGATAAAGAGCAAGAATCCAGATGCTAAGGAAGGTGGGAAAGCTGCCGGGCGTTACCTTGGGTCTGTTTGTGCGTCAGGATGGTGTCTGTCCTCTGCACCTGCCTCTTCAGCAGTTGCGTGGTGCCCATCTGGCTGGGTTTCTGGAGGGAGGACACCGCAGCCATCTTCGTCTTGGGGCTTGAAGTGGGGCTGCTGGAGACGCTGGATAAGTCCTGCTCGAAGAGAAGGAACATCTCTGAGCTGCCAACAATGAGTAACGCTGAGCACGGCAGCATTGGCATCCTGGTTCTGAAGGTTCGTTTGCTCCACTACAATCCCAGAATCCAGCGTGGTGGGGCTGGAAGGGTCCTCTGGAGCTCCTCTGGTGCCCCCCCCCTGCTCCAGCAGGGTCCCCCCGAGCAGGGGGCCCAGCATCGCAGTGTCCAGGCGCGCTTGGAATCTCTGCACACAAGGAGCCTCCACAACCTCTCTGGGCAGCCTGGGCCAGGCTCCAACACCCTCCCCCCAAACAAGTTGCTCCTCCTGCTCAGCTGCAACCTCCTGCCTTCCAGTTGGTGCCCGCTGCCCCTTGGCCTGGCGCTGGGCACCCCTGAGCAGAGTCTGGCCCCAGCCTCTTGCCCCGCATGGGCCCTTGAGCTCTTGCTCAGCATTGCTCAGCCCCCCTCTCAGGCTGCTCTTCTCCAGCTCCACAGCCCCAGGACTCTCAGTCTTTCCTCAGCTCCAGCCCCTCCACACCCTCTCACCTCCCTCTTCCCACACCAACCATGTCTCTCGCCCCACCTTTCAGGTACAAAACCATCTCCACATCACCTCAGCCTCCCCCAGCTCAAAATATCCCAGAGGAAGTCCCCACCTCAGAGCCCGAAGGGGAGGCAGGCACTTTGGCTGCCGGCGAGGTGGGTCTGCTGCTTCTTTCAGGCAAGTCAAAGGACAAATCCCTCCTGGTCGAGTCACGCGGCTTCTTCTTCTTCTCAGCATCCAGGTCGCGGGGATCGGAGCCCGAGTGGCTCTCGGCTCGGGTGAGGACTCCGGTCAGGAAATCAGCTATTTCATCCTAGGAGGGACAGCACAGACGGAGTGACGTACAGGTCTCTGAACAACTGAGTTTGAAAACAAAAAAAGAACCAAAGATTCCCCAAAGGACAAAGTATCTTCCTAGGAAACTCATGTCTCTCCTCCTGGAGAGATTCCAAATCCCATCCAGGAGATAGATTAACTTCATCTGCCCCATCCCAGCAGCCAGGCTGTGATTTGTGGTCACCAAGATACCTCAGCACAGCTTGGTTTTCATAGTTAAGAGGTGTAAAGGGCAGATCTCTGGGGTTACCTGGATGCATCTGTCCACCATACTCTGGGTCAGGCCTTCGGACTTTTTCTTGGCTTTGCTTATCCTATGAAAAAAACCAAAACCAAACAGACAGAAGTCAAAACACGCTCGGGTGTTCCACTTTTATACTCACAAGATCATTCTTCACCTGAAAGCTTCAAGCTCCCTTCCCCGTGTAGACACCAAGCCCCACCAGCTCTCCACTCCAGAGAACTGTGCGCTGGCAAGACGAGATTCATCCCTCAGAAGCAGCTCTATCCCACAGAGCAGCTTTTGAATAACAGGGGACCTCCACGGAGCATTTTTAATGCAGTCATAGAATCACAGAATGGTTTTGGTNGGCTGCCACAAGCCAGATGCTGGGGGCTTCTTGCCCCCCTGGGCACTCCTGCCTCAGCTCCAGCCCCTGGCACCAACCCCTCCAAGGCCTTTTCCTCCGGGCACTTTCCAGCCGCTCTGCCCCAGCCGGGAGCGTTGCAGGGCTTGAGGGGACCAAGGGCAGGACCCGGCTCTAGTCTTTGTTGATCTTCATCCCATTGTCCTCAGCCCACCAATCCAGCCTGGCCAGATCCCTCTTTACAGCCTCCAGCAGATCAACACTCCCACCCCACTTGTCATGAGCAAAGTGACTGATGGTGCCTCAATCCCCTCGACCAGATCCTTGATAAAGAACTAAAGACAACTGGCCCAAACACTGAGCCCCAGAGAAAAAAAAAAAAGACCTTTTAGTTTCAGTACCAGATTTGGGCGGTTGGTTTGTTTGGGTTTTTTTTCACAGCACGCCCAGATCTTGCCTAGATCTCGCAGACCCTTACCTGAGGTTGTCATCTGCTCCTCCCACCACCACCATGCTGTTATCGGCTCGTATTTTCTCCCGGAAATCTTCCATGGCTTCGATGTTGCACTGCAGGGAATTCTGCCCGATCACAAAGAGGACAGGGGTCTTCATCTCCAGGAGGGGGTCGTCGACATCCTGTGAGAGCAAAAGGAACTGTCGGTGGGAAGGACTGAGCCAGGACACGGAATGTTTGGAGCCGAAGACCTTCCTGAATTACAGGATTTCCAAAAAAGGAGCTGCTAATAAAGGAGAAGTTTGGGAAGTTCTTTAAATGGTTCCATCTCCTTTTGGTTCATCCAGAGGGACCTGGACAA
>WEIS01043551.1:5107-24686 GCA_013389965.1 Todus mexicanus
CCCAGGAGCATCCTGCTGGTGGCTTCCACTGACGGTTGGGGAGTGTTTATGGCTCCATAACTGCAGGAAGCTGCCGGCTGGAGGGGCAGGTCCCCCCTCCAGTGCTGCTGGTGGGGTTGGCCTCTGGCCAAAGCAAATCCTGGCAGCAGAAAGCCCGCGCAGCATTTTCCTCAGCCCTGATAACGCTGCGCTGCAAACGCAGCCACAAAAAAAAAGCCATCCATGCTTTTCCCAGGCTGGTTGGGTGCTGTGCCAACCATGCAAAATATTGCCTGAGATAAAAGCCTGTGCCTGCTGTATTGCACAGCACAAAACCTCACCTGCAGCCGGCTAGATCAGAGGGGACACGGGAGAGGAGAGGAGGGACAAGGGCACTCTGCACCTGGACAAGGGCTGGTCTTGCAGGGCTATGCTGGGAACGAGAGGGTGCCCAAGGTCACACACATCAGGGTGATGTGAGAGGGGGTGGCACAGAGCAGGAGGTCCCCAGGGAGTGAGTGGCATCGCAGGTGTTCTGTATTTGATGCGGCTGCCACAGTATGGCCCTAAATCCAGTCCCAGGGGGTCCCCAGGAGGTGATGGGGTAGTGGGAGATAGGAAGGGGGGAAGCTGTTGGTGAGGGGTCTGTAGGGTGGCTGTCCTGCTGTCAGGGTATGGCTTCCCACAGTGGCTTCAGCCTCCACTGTCAGCCCTTTCTCCCACCCGGCTGGGTCTCAGCCCAGTGTGGGTGTCTGGCAGCCCCCCGAGGACCCTTCCCCAAGTCCTGCTGGCCCACTCATGGCTGTAGAGCTGCGGAAGCTGCTCATGCTCCACTCTCGGGTCCTTTGTTTTGCAGCAGCATCCCGGAGAGGAAGGATCCGCAGAGAGGCAACAAGAGGAAACGAGCTTCCTGCTCCCAGACCTGTGGGCAGAAAATAAGGACATCCTGCTGCAGCCAAGCCTGCCGGGAGGGAAGCGTGCTGGGATGGTTTATTTATGCAGTGCAAAGGCATTCACGCTTTTCCTTCAGGGACTGTGCCAGGCCAAGCCCCGGCCGGCCTTTGCCTGTGGATCCCACATGATGCCCAGGCTGGCCAGCATGTTCGTGGGGCCATGGAGGGGAAGCTGGGTGCAGGCAGGCACGGTGGAGCTGGAGCAAGCAGAGATGAACTCAAGCAGCCAGGAAACGGCTGGGACACACCCCACTGGCTGCTTTTCCAGGTGCACCCTGAGCACGCACGGCTTCTCTCAGCCATGGGCCACCACCAGCCAGCCCTGGGCATGCAGAGCTTTGGGAGCCCACTGCCCTGGAAAGGACTGAGATGCTTAGGACTTTGGAAGCCTGCTGCCCACAGAGGGGACCAGGGAGCCCAAGGGTCTGCCCAGGCAGTAGATGGGGTTGTCTAGAGCTGCAGTGAGCAGGACAGCTCCTGCTGCAGCACAGAGCTCCAGCCCTTCCCCACTAGCATCTCCAGTCTCTCAGACTGTCTCCAAAGGGCGCCTGAATGAAGCAGGATGACAGCGAAAGCTCACTTGCAGCCAGCTCAAAGCCTGGCCGAACTTTCCGTGTTCTCTCATGTGCCGACACCACCCAATATCTGTGCTGCATGCAAAGGGAAGCGGGCACAGCCTGTTCTGTGTCAGCCTCTTCCAGCTCCTGGGGCTCTGTTCCCTGGCACACTGCAGAGAAGCACCCCGACAGGCTGGCCCACATCACCACACACGCACACATGCACGCACACATGCTCCCTTTCCAGCTGCCCTGATGGGGAAACTGAGGCATGATCACAGGCACGCTTCCAGTCGGGGCTGGCAGAGAGCAAAGGTCTGGAATTCACAGGGAAAGCTATGTTTTTATCGTCTTCTGGATTAAATAAATAATTTTGTTTTTTTAACAAGCGCTTTTTAATATTCCTGATGAATTCGCAACTCATCAGGTCCTGGAGCTTTTTGTTCATACAGACGCTCCTCTCAGGATGGTAAGGGCCAGTTGCACTGACCAGCAGGAGTGCCAATGCCATGGAAGTCTGCAGAGTCCCAGATAGCTGAACTACAACATTCCAGCACCAGAAAACCACTGAGGTTTGATAAAACTGCCCCTACAGAAAGAAAAGCCCGGCTAGCCCTCCTCATGACTCTGCGCAGGGTGGTGAGAGAGATGCTGAACACAAGAGCTGGGTCTCAGGCTGTGGCAATCCCTGATCCTTACCTGGATCCTTGCTGGGTCTGAGCATCCAGGTGTCCTTCTCTGACCCACCCCGATATCCACAAGCTCACGGTTGCACCTTTACCAACTCGGCACTCAGCACCCACGGGTGCAGCAGGGAAGCCGCAGGTGCTGCCGTTTGCCTCCAAGCCTGGGTTTGGTTGGGGCTGCCGAGGGCTGCCGGCCTGGGCAGGCAGGTGCCACAGCTCAGACCAGTCCTGGCATCCCTGGCCTGGGGCGAAGCCACCACGCTGGCTGACAGATGAGACTTGGGAAGCACTTTTCTCTATATCGCCTCCCAGATGCAGCTGTGATTTACACAGGGTTAAAATACCGACTGGCCCTTGTGACTTCTGGCTTTGTCTTCGTATTTGAGCTTTGCAGAGTTTCCACCGAAAGTGGTGAATGTTAGAAATAAGGGCTGTCCCTTGGGTTTAATTCTTCTCAGTCACCAGAGCTTAAAGCCAGAGGAGTGATTGGTGCAGGGAACAACTCAACGCCTCTTGTTCAAAGGCTGTTGTTGAGTTTTAGCCTGGAAACGTCTCCGAGCTGCCACAGTTCTGGGCTCCAGCTCCAAATTTAGGCAGCCCCAGGCCTGTGTTTCCCGGGGGTACTGGGTGGTTCAAGGGCCCCCCAGCTCTGCCCTGGTGCCGGGGTGGCAGCAGCCATGTGGGCAGAGCTGGGGTGACATCGCTTTCATGAGCTCGTTTCTCCTCAACTCCTCCTTTACGTTTTTTTCCCCCTACCTTCGCACTGAGGCAACAAGAACTGTTGTTTGGCAGTGGACAATATTTTGGATGTCCAAGAGCAAGAGTGAGTGACCCGGATGTGGGCACTTTGTGGAGCCCTGAAATGGGATGTGGGGCACGAGTTCTGGAGCGCAGCCAGCGAGTGGACACCGGTGGTGCTTCACCCAGTGCCAGATGTTACCTTTCCAGACCTGGGTGAAGAAGGCAAGCCACGTGGCTGCAGAGGATTCAGTCGATTTCTTTGCCAAGCAGTCAGTGAATCGCCAAGAGCGGTGCTATTCTAGACCTGCTTTGGAGACAGAATGAGGGCATGAAATCAGCGGCTTCATTACCACAGGATGCTGGAGAGGCCAAGTATGTAAATGGGTTGGAGAGGGACAAGGTCTGTCGGCGGAGGTAGATCCATGAGGGCTATTAAGGTCCTTCCGTCCGGATGCAAACCCGTTCTCAGGAAGTCCCTGAGCTGCCAGCCAGTGGCTGGGCGGGACATCGGGAAGCACATCTTGTTTCTCCTGCGCTTCCCATGAGCAGCATGACAGAAAAGCCAGCCATGGAAAAACACCCGGAGGGGTCAGGAGCTGAAAAGGAAAGAAAAAGAAGCAAAAATCCTCGCTGAGGGTTTTGGTGCTGAAAAGGGTTGGAGCAGTTAGCGAGGGCAAGCTTTAAAGTGTGAAACTGTCAGGGGTCCCTGTGGGATGGAGGACGGCCCAGACCTCGGCGGCTGAGCGACCGGCGCGCGAAGCAGGCAGGGAAGAAAGCTGGCAAGAAAAGGAGACAAACAGCCTGCTGCTGGGACAAGGGAGGGCTGCCAAAAACCCAGCGGGGCCAGGCCCGGGGAGCCCAGCCGGGGAGAGAGGCACAGGGCTCTTGGCCAGGGGTGGGATGAGGGCGGAAGCTGAGTGGGGCCCTGGGAGCCAGGCAGGCTGGGGGGACACTGCTGGGCTGGGGGGGAGGATGGTTGGGCAAGGAGCTGGACCACAGGCACCTGCAGGCCCCAGCTCAGCAGAGGTGTTGAATTCAGGGCAGGGGAGTGACACGGGGTGATGTGGACAGAGGATCCCCCTTTCTCCAGGGTGACCATCCCCGAGGTGAGCTGGGTAGCGACATCCCCGGGCTGACTGGAGTAGAGGCACTCCATCCCCTGGATAATCGGGGCAGGGCATTCCCCATCCCCAGAGGTAACTAGGGCAAGGGATCCCCCATCTTCGAGGTGATCGGGGCAGGGGATCCCCAGTCCCTGGGGTGATTGGCACAGGGGACACCTCCCTTGCTGGGCTCTCTGGGACACCCCTTCCCCAGGGTAACAGGACAGGGGACCTCCGGGGTGACCAGGGCAGGGGACAGCCCCCTTCCCGGGCTCACCGGNGCCCGGCCCGGCGGGGTCTCCTGCGCTGGGAGGGGGCGCCCCGACGTGCGGAGCGTGCGGGGCGCTGCGGGCACCCCGGGCGCTGCGGGTGCTGCGGGGCTCCCGGGGGCGCTGGAGGCCGGCGAGGCTGCGGCTCTTGGCGAGCTCCCTGGCGTGTTGGGGACCTGCTGGGACTGGCGGTGCTGTGGAACACCCGAGGATACAGAGGAGCCGCAGGGCTGGGGGTGTTGTAGGCACCCCCGGGCACAGGGGACCTGCAGGACTGGGGATGCTGGGAGGCATCCCGGGTTGCTGGGGCCTCGCAGGACTGGAGGTGCCGCAGGCTCCCTTGGGTACTGGGAGCCCTCGGGGCTGGGGGTGCTGTGGGCACCCTGTGGTGCTGGGGACCCGCAGGGCTGGGAGTGCAGCAGGGCACCCAAGTCTCCTGCAGGCCCCTCTGGGGTGCTGGAGGGCACGTGGGGTGCAGCAGGGTTCAGGGTGTGCCCTGTGTCCACATGGGGAACTCACGATGGGGCTCTGCCCGGTGCTGCGTGTGTACCCCGACTGTGTCCGGGCATCGTGGATGTAAATTTAACCATTTCATTCCTGAACATCTCCTCGCAGCAGGGCGATCCCCAGCCTTTGGGACTTGTTGGCAACCTCATGTGTTGTCTTCAGCTCAGAGGGAATCAGGGAGATGTTGGTGGAAATGCTGGTGGGCAGTGTCAGGGAGGATGAAAGACAAGTGGTAAATGTTTTCTAGTGGAGATACAGGAGCCCTATAGAGCTATAGGTGTGACAGGGCTTGTCGAGCTGATCCCCATGTGAACACGTCTGTGCATGCACCGTGCGCCTGTTGTCCAGGTGTTATGTGAGCTCAAGGAGGTCCCTAAGGTGCTGGAGTAGGTGCAGAGCCCAAGCAGCCCTCACAGCCTCCTGACCAACTGGGCCGACAATGACGACAACTCCAGAAATAACAGCCCAACCCTGAAATTAGGCTGTTGAGAAGAACGATGCATTTTCCTTTTCCTCTCTGGGTCAGCGCCGGCACACCCACCTACACAGGATCCAGCCACTCTAGGAGCAGCCCCAGCCTGGACGGCATGGCCAAGGTGACCAGGACAAGCAAGCTCAGGGACAGTAGGTGGCACGGAGCACGGGCTGTCCCATACAGCCCTGGGGCAGGCGATCGGGATGGAGCAAGTGGTCAGGAAGATGCGATGAGCCCTGGATACCTCCCATCCACACCCAGCTGCAAAACCAGCGGGTGACACTGCGGGTGGTGGCCACGCGTGACGCTGACTCTGTGCATGGGGCCCTAATCCCAGCAGGTGTCTGGCAGTGGAGGAAGCCGTGTGCTTGCTCAGTGGTTTCCCTTAAATTTTGGAACAGCCTCAGCCCTGAGCTTCAGAGCTTATCGCCTGTGTGCAGCTTCGAGGGAAGCGTGCCTGGCCGAGATAAATCAAGTCGCGCTGGCCAGGGTTGCTCTGGACTCTGTTCTTCTCACATTCCTCATGACCTCAGTATTTTGGCTTGGGAGGAGAGCTGGGGAGAGCCCTCTGTGTGTCCAGCCCAGGCCCCACCAGTGGAGATGCTCAGGCTGGGTGGTGGCACATGGCTGAGCCGGGACAGGGGCTGCCCCATTTGTGCCCCTGGTGAGGGAAAGGGCCCAAAGGAATGCAGAGCTTTAAAAATAGCTCTGGCAGGCCTGTCCTCTGTTAGCCCAGGGTCTTGGGGACCCAGAGGGGGATCGCCACATGGGCCACAAGGCCCAGGGTCCCAGGGAGCTGGCTGGGGTGGGGGCACGGGTATGGAATGGCACCCGAGCTGTGCCGAGTAGCTGCCTCAGGCTGCCCCACCCTGACATGTCTTGGTTGTAATTGAGCGGAGTGGCTCCAGTTTTGGCCCCAGGTTTCCTGTGTTGGCATCAGTATGATGGCAAAAGGGGGAAATTGAGGTGCCGTGGTGAAGTGCAGACCTGCCTTGGCAGGGATGATTGGGTCCCTGCACATCCTCCTCTTGCTGCTGAGCCTTCCCAGCAGTGCTTTACTTTGCACCATCCTGCTTTTCTGCAGAAACACCAGGGGTAGAGCAAGGCTTTCATTTCTTCTGGAGGAAGCTGGGATGGTTTAAGGTCCCATGCCTCTGGCACCTCGGGGTTCCTGTGCCCAGTCCCAGCAGCACCAAGTGCCAGTGCCCACGGGAGCAGCCAGAGCTGCTGAAAATCAGCCTTTGGCACTGAAGTGGCCGCACAGTCTTCCCCGTTGGGACTTCAGCCCAGGTGGAGAGCGGCTTCGCTTTGAACCAGTGGTGTGGTGATGGCGGCCAGATGGGGACAAGGCTGGCTTTGTGCAGCAGCCCTCCCAGGTGCCAGCGGTGGCTGGGCCACGGGTGCAAGGACTTAACCCTCTCACCACCGCTGCTGTGTACCAGGACCCTCTGCCTCCATTGCTCATCCTTGTGGACTCCAGCCCAGTGTGCCACCTGCGTTGCTGCCCAGCGCACTGGCAGCCCAGGGGCAGTTTGAACATCACAGGGAGGCCTAGGGGGGTGGTTTTCACATCATGAGGTCCCCAGGAGGGTTTGCACGTTGTGGGCCTCTCAGGGGGGGTTGCATATCACAGGGGCGCCAGGGTGATTTGCACATGGTTGGTAGTCTGCAGATCCCATCGTCTGGCCTGGCCCTTTGTTCTGGAGACGAGTGAAGGCAGAAGCTCTTGTTCTGGATCCAGTCCCTCCTGTCGGACCAAAAGTAATGGGGGCTGAGACCTGTGAGAGGATCTCCGCCGGCTTTGGGGATGGGCGGCACAGTTATGCTGTTGACAGCAGCTGCTGACATTGGCTGAAGGGGCAGGACGAGGTGGCAGGAGGGATGAGCAGTGTGTCCCTGGGTCAGAGAGGGTGCAGTGGGGCAGTGCTGGTGGAAGGGGCACCTTTGCCACAAGCGGGAGGAGCGATGCAGAAACCTCCCAGCAAGGATCCCAGCAGAGGCAGCTTTTCCTGGCGCAGTCCCAGGCAGGACAATACCCGGCCATGCGGCGGAAGGGAGCTGCCGGCCACTTCCCCCAAGGAAACGCACCCGCTGGCTCGGCTCCTGTCGCTCTCCCTCTTCCTCCTGTTTGATTTACAGTGAGCATGGAGCCTGGTGGGAACCTTGTCCCCAACCCGGTGCTGTTTAATTACCTTCAGAGAGAGCCCTGTGGAGGAGGAAGGCAGCTGCTTCCCAGAGCAGGAGGGATTAGATGAGGTGGGGGATGCACAGACACTTTTAGGCATGAAGCTGGTGGTGTGGAAATGGTGGGGTGCTGGCACGGAGCTGAGATGTTCCCAAGGAAGGTGGAAGGGGTGCTGGCATGAAGCTGAGATGATCCCAAGGGAGGTGGAAGTTGTAATGGGCATCAGCTGCAGATGGATTAGTAGAGGACTGGAAGAGCTCCAGTATCCAGCTCAGCAGCTGGTGGGAAGTGTCTCATCCCTGCCTGGTTGGATTCAACCCCTCAGCCCCATGTGCTGAGGCTGGTGGGGGGAGGCTGCCACGTCACCTGGGTACCCAGCCTGCATCTAACATGGTGCTGCCTGCACCGTGGCTGCTCCTCCAGCTTCTGGCAGTCGCATGGCCAGGGCGAGTCACAGGCTGGTGACCGGAGTGGCACAGCTGGGGCTGGGGAGCAGCGCGTGGCGTTATGGTAGGGTGCAGGTGCGAGCCAGAGGCTGCCACACCGTCCCCAAGCTGGGCCACAGCATCTCTGCCAGATAAGTCTGGATCCTCTGGTTGTTACATGCAGAGGATTTGGGGATGGGTGCGGGTGTTTCTCTGCAGCCAAGGCCAGATCCTGCGCCCTTCTCTGGGAAATGCTGAGCCTCAGCTTCCCGTAGAGCTGTGCCTGAGCTGTTGTTCCTCTGTGGCATGTCTCCTCCCCTGCTTTTTTTCCGAAAATAGTGCAGTGCCAAATGCTTTGGCCACTGACAGCTGCACTGCCCTATGGCCATCTGTGCCCATGGGCAGGGCCACCACGCAGGGACCTCGTGGGTTCTTGGAGGGTGACACCGTCCTAAGCGGCAGTGGGTGCTCCCAGGGTTCTGTTTGCCCCCATCCTGCTCCCACCTGGAGCACTTCCCGCCTGGGCCCCGGCACCCAGACGCTGCCAGGTGTTGCAGCAGGTCCCAGATGGACGCTCACAGCTGGCGGCACCCCCAGCCATGAGCTCAGCCCTGGTCTGCAGCTCCATCCCACTGGCTCTCCTCCAGCGTGGCCATGCCTGGCTCCTGGGAAAACCAGGCTCCCATTTCATCTCCCCCACCTCCCACCATTCCTCACCCTGCGTTATGGGCAGGGAAAAGCAGCCAGGTCCCTCCTGGGGGTCACCAGTCCTCAAGACACCGCTGAGTGGGGATGGGCAGTGCAGGGAACCCGGGGTGGAGAAGGGCGAACATCACACCCAGTGACCGCTGGGTGCTGGCAGCTGCCGGCGGTCACATGGCCTCGCAAAGCGTCTATTCCCTTCATTCAAAGCAAACTTCTCTGCTGCGATTCACACCCATAAAAGATGCAGCCACTTCTTACATTTTTTTCCAGCCCATTCCCCCAGTGGGGCCGGGCTCTGACTCATGGCTCTGCACCCTTGGAGCTGGCAGCACGACCGCCGTGGCCACCCCAGCGCCTGCTGCGAGGCATTCCTTAAATGTACAAACAATCTCTGGCCCTGCAGCCAGCACCGCGCTGGCCGCCCGGCCTGCTGCCTCCAGCTTCACCCCCACGGCACCAGGGCTGGAGGGAGGCAAGGGGGGCCCGGTGGATGGCGGGGTGTGGCCGCGGGGTGTCCCCTGGGTGGGGGGCAGTGGTTTGTAGCCACCCGGGGCTCACCAGCCTCTGGTTTGCAGAGTTTCACCAGACGTTGCCTTGTTGGTGCTGTTGCAAGTTGACGGTCTCCTGGTCAGCAGCGTCCCGGGGAGAAGATGGCTCAGCCTGCACCCCTGAACCGGAACCTCCCAGGTAAAGGGACTGGGGTCATCACTGGGGAGGGAGAGCGGAAGGAGCATGAGGGGGGTTGGCAGACTGAGCTGTCCCATCCTGTCCTGATGGGTTTCCTCACCCCAGCACTGACCCCAACAACCCTGAAGGTGCAAGGGACAGGTCATCCTCTGGGCCCACAGCCAGCAGCATCACAGCGGGGAGGGGGACTGCAGGCTGCAAATCCCAGTGTAACCCAGTTGGAAAAGCCTTCCTGTCTCCACCAGGTCCCCACCTCACTGTCCCTGCTCCTCTTGCAGATCTCGGGGGCCCATTCTTGTACCGGGACCAGGACGATGGAGAGAAGAGCTCGTATTCAGTGGAAACTCCCTATGGCTTCCTTCTGGACCTGGATTTTCTGAAATACGTTGATGACATCGAAAGTGGCCAAACACTCAAGAAAGTGCCGCTGCCTCGCAGGGCAAAAGGGGCCCGGCAGCCGCCCAGCGCCCTGCGCAGCCCCAGCAGCCACACCAGCGCCTGGACCTCCACCGAGTCCCTCACCTCCATGGCCAGCGAGGATGGCCGGGCCCCCCTGCCGCTGTCCCCGCACATCCGGGAGCCCTCGAGCAAGCCAACCTCCCACCCCGTCTCGCCACCGCCGCACGTGCGGCTGCTCCCACCGCCCACCCGCAAGTGCCTCGTGCGAAACCCACGGGTGGAGAAGACCTTGCTGGAGACGAGCAGGAGGCTGGAGCAGGAGCAGGGCCATTTGCAGAACGTCGGTGGTCCCCACCCGCTGGGCGCACCGGGTCAGCCGCTCCCCTGGGTGCCGGTGGGCGCTGAGGTTCAGGTGGGCTGGGGACAGGTGAGCCCCGGCAGCTCGGGGCGCAGCACGCCAGCGGCGGGGCTCAGCGCTGCCCCGCTCCAGCACGTGCGCCAACAGATGGCCGCAGCCCTGCGGCAGCTCCGGGACCTGGAGGAGCAGGTGAAAACCATCCCCCTCCTGGAGACGCAGATCTGCGAGCTGAAGAGGGAGAAGGCAAAGCTGATGGAGAGGCTGTCGGCAGAGCCCGGCGAGGCTTTCGGCGACCCCCCTGGCTCCGAGGTGGTGGCTGGGGGTGAGGAGACGCCCCGGGCAGAGTCAGAGAGCGAAGCGGAGCCAGCAAAGGGACGAGCAAGCAAGATCGCGGAGCTGAGGAAGCTGACGGAAAAGCTGGCTGTGCCAGAGAGGGGCAGCAGGGCATGGCCGGGCAGGAGCCCCAAGGCCGCTGAGAGGCCGTGCCGCTCCGTGGCGGTGGGCGAGGACCGGGACATGACTGATGCTGTCTTCTACTACCGGTCACAACAGAACGGTGGTGACGTGCCGGACGGTGGGGCAAGGGAGCACAGAGATGCGGCCGTCTGGGTGCTGGAGTCCTCCCTGGGGCTGAGCAGCGAGGCGGAGCAGGAGCTGGAGCTGCTGCAGCAGACCGTGGGGCACCAGAAGGAGGTGATCGCCCTGATGGAGGGACACCTGCGGGAGGCCACACGGGAGCTGGAGGAGCTGCGGCTGGAAGTGTGCGCCCGCCGGCCCCTCGAGCGGGTGGACAAGGAGGCAATGGCCAAGCCACAGGTGGCTGAGGCGGCGGTGGCCACGCAGGGCCAGGTGGCCGGTGACTCCCCAGCAACAGCAGAGGCAGGCGTGGTGTGTTGCCCACCGACCGCCTGCGTCGGGGTGAGTTGCTGCCCAGATGGGCGGGATGTGGCGGTCGGACCCGATTTGGCTGCCGAGTGTGAAGACAAGGGCAGCCAGACCGACATGGACAGCACCATCCCGGCGGGTGAGGAGACGGAGCCTGGGGTGGGCGATGCCCCGAGCAGCCCCTCCGCACAGGGCGCAGGAGCGATGGGGCAGATGTGTCTGGGCAGCCCAGCCCCCAGGGCAGCCACACCGGAGACGATGCACAGTGGCCAGAACCCATCTCCAGTGCAGGATGGCAGAGCTGCCCCGAGCCCTGGGGCAGGTGAGTTGGTGCCAGGGTCTGGGTTGAGATCTTCCTGTGGGGAAGGAGAGGGTGGCCCTGTTGGTGACAGCGCCTGCAGGGCCAACGCTCCCTGTGTCACAGCAGCTGCCTCTACTCTGCCCATGTCCCTTCTATGCCCGCCCTGGGGTCTGGCAGCTTTGGGGTGCCTGGGCAGCCCCAGGGCAAGGTACCTGCTGGCTGGCCTGTGACACCCATCTCTCTACTCCCAGGAGCACTCAAGTCCATCATGAAGAAGCGGGATGGTCCCCCCCGGAGCGAGGCCGAGGGCAGCAAGAAGAGCTTGCAGTTTGTGGGCGTGCTGAATGGGGAGTACGTACCGAGGGGCTCCTGCCGCTGGCCTGGGCCAGCCCCAGCCCCTGGCGTCCCTGTCCTGGGCTGGGGAAAGTGGCGATGGCCGAGCCTGGAGGGGACTAGCTGGATGTCATGATGCCACTGAGCATCCTCCTTCCATGCAGGTACGAGAGCACATCCAGTGAGGAGGAGGAGGAAGGAGACAGCTCCTCTGAGAAGGCATCAGCTGACAGCTCTGATAGCGAAGAGCAGGGGAGCACAGAAACTTCAGATGAGGAGGCTGAGGAAGGTGAACCCAAGCCCCAACAGGAGCCTGAGGGGGTCAGCACGACTGTGCCGGAGTTCCCTGAGGTGAAGGAGAAGTAAGTGCCCACGGGGAGCGCTCCCTCGCCCTGCGCAGCTGGGAGCCACGGGCTGGGGCTAGTCCTGCCAGCTCGACGTGTCTGTCCCAGTTTTGATGCAGCCGGCCAGAAAAATACGTTCAGCTCCCACAGAAACCACCCAGCAGGAAAAAAGTCCTTCCAGCTTCTTGGGTCTGCTAAGGAAAGGGTGAGACCAACGCCCCAGATGCCTTTTTGCTGGAGAATATAGTTCGGAGGGGAACAAAGCAACCCCAACAGTCCTTAATGATAGTTTTCAACAAAAGGAAAAAAAACAAAACCCTAAAAATGAGCGAACTGTGCCTGAGCACATCCAAANTGTCTTCTACTACCGGTCACAACAGAACGGTGGTGACGTGCCGGACGGTGGGGCAAGGGAGCACAGAGATGCGGCCGTCTGGGTGCTGGAGTCCTCCCTGGGGCTGAGCAGCGAGGCGGAGCAGGAGCTGGAGCTGCTGCAGCAGACCGTGGGGCACCAGAAGGAGGTGATCGCCCTGATGGAGGGACACCTGCGGGAGGCCACACGGGAGCTGGAGGAGCTGCGGCTGGAAGTGTGCGCCCGCCGGCCCCTCGAGCGGGTGGACAAGGAGGCAATGGCCAAGCCACAGGTGGCTGAGGCGGCGGTGGCCACGCAGGGCCAGGTGGCCGGTGACTCCCCAGCAACAGCAGAGGCAGGCGTGGTGTGTTGCCCACCGACCGCCTGCGTCGGGGTGAGTTGCTGCCCAGATGGGCGGGATGTGGCGGTCGGACCCGATTTGGCTGCCGAGTGTGAAGACAAGGGCAGCCAGACCGACATGGACAGCACCATCCCGGCGGGTGAGGAGACGGAGCCTGGGGTGGGCGATGCCCCGAGCAGCCCCTCCGCACAGGGCGCAGGAGCGATGGGGCAGATGTGTCTGGGCAGCCCAGCCCCCAGGGCAGCCACACCGGAGACGATGCACAGTGGCCAGAACCCATCTCCAGCGCGGGATGGCAGAGCTGCCCCGAGCCCTGGGGCAGGTGAGTTGGTGCCAGGGTCTGGGTTGGGATCTTCCTGTGGGGAAGGAGAGGGTGGCCCTGTTGGTGACAGCGCCTGCAGGGCCAACGCTCCCTGTGTCACAGCAGGTGCCTCTACTCTGGCCATGTCCCTTCTATGCCCGCCCTGGGGTCTGGCAGCTTTGGGGTGCCTGGGCAGCCCCAGGGCAAGGTACCTGCTGGCTGGCCTGTGACACCCATCTCTCTACTCCCAGGAGCACTCAAGTCCATCATGAAGAAGCGGGATGGTCCCCCCCGGAGCGAGGCCGAGGGCAGCAAGAAGAGCTTGCAGTTTGTGGGCGTGCTGAATGGGGAGTACGTACCGAGGGGCTCCTGCCGCTGGCCTGGGCCAGCCCCAGCCCCTGGCGTCCCTGTCCTGGGCTGGGGAAAGTGGCGATGGCCGAGCCTGGAGGGGACTAGCTGGATGTCATGATGCCACTGAGCATCCTCCTTCCATGCAGGTACGAGAGCACATCCAGTGAGGAGGAGGAGGAAGGAGACAGCTCCTCTGAGAAGGCATCAGCTGACAGCTCTGATAGCGAAGAGCAGGGGAGCACAGAAACTTCAGATGAGGAGGCTGAGGAAGGTGAACCCAAGCCCCAACAGGAGCCTGAGGGGGTCAGCACGACTGTGCCGGAGTTCCCTGAGGTGAAGGAGAAGTAAGTGCCCACGGGGAGCGCTCCCTCGCCCTGCGCAGCTGGGAGCCACGGGCTGGGGCTAGTCCTGCCAGCTCGACGTGTCTGTCCCAGTTTTGATGCAGCCGGCCAGAAAAATACGTTCAGCTCCCACAGAAACCACCCAGCAGGAAAAAAGTCCTTCCAGCTTCTTGGGTCTGCTAAGGAAAGGGTGAGACCAACGCCCCAGATGCCTTTTTGCTGGAGAATATAGTTCGGAGGGGAACAAAGCAACCCCAACAGTCCTTAATGATAGTTTTCAACAAAAGGAAAAAAAACAAAACCCTAAAAATGAGTGAACTGTGCCTGAGCACATCCAAATAAGGCTCCATTCAGTGGGGTTTTGCAGAGCCTGAAGCTGCAGGGTGCAGCCACTGGGCTGGCTCTTGCACCATGGGGAGCTCTTGGAGGCTCACAGGCATCGGGGAGAGGAGCAAAACCCCCACAGAGTGACTTGGGGTGCCCCTTGTCGGTGTGGTTTTAGTGGGCTGATGCAGCTCTGCACCAGAGCCCCCCTCATGGTCTCCGCAGGTTCGAGCTGAGCCCCAGGATGCGGGAGGCCTGCCTCATCGTCAAGAGCCACCTTGGCCACCCTGGAGCCACCAAGAGCAAAGAGGTGGTGAGTGGGGCGCTGCGGGTGGGACAGTTCACCCAGCTCCTGCTCCCCTGGGGCTGAACCTCCCCAGAGATGGGCCAGCAAAGCCCAGCTCAGCACCTCCCCCAAAGCACAGCCCTTTGCTCCAGGCTTTGTCCCAGGTACCCCAAAACCTGTGTGGACTAGGCTCAGGCAATCCCAGAGCGGGTTTGGGGTTTCAGGGTCCTGCTTTCAGGCAGTCCCCTCTGGAGCAGGATTTCTGCTCCCCACTGGGGCCAGCAGCGGAGGTGCTGGTGGGGAGGGGGATGCAGGGCTGTGCAGAAGCTCGGAGGGAACCAAGTCCCCAGCTCAGCACCACTTGCCACCCACAGCTTGCCAGCAGCAGCCTGGTCCTGCAGGAGTGGTTCCGTCTGTCCAGCCAGAAGTCATCCATCCCCGACACGGTCTCCAACCACCTCTTGGCCTTTGTCGAGGTCTCACCAGCTCTCCTGGCCCATGTGGTGAACCTAGCAGATGGGAATGGCAACACAGCCCTGCACTATAGCGTCTCCCACTCCAACTTCCACATCGTGCAGCTGCTGCTGGACACTGGTCAGTGCCCCCCCCCAGGAACATCTCCCTGCCACCATCCTACTCTGTACCCCAGGTCACATCCTGGCCATGCCAAGCATGGGGAGAATGTAGCAGCAGCAGAGGGACAGGGAGAGCTGCCCTGCGCTGTACCTGTGCACAGGTTGGGGATTTGAGCAGCCACCCCAGCCCTTTGGGAGCCCAGATTTGATGGGAGGGACCCAAGAGCAGGTCTGGGGCTGTGGGACAGCTCACAGCACCTTGGGCAGGCAGGAGCCAGGTATGTGGTTTGGTGTGTGCCTCCCTCAAGCCCTGCAGCACCCTGAGCCTCACCCCGCTCTGCCCATCCCCACAGGGGTCTGTAACGTGGACCATCAGAACAAAGCTGGCTACACAGCTCTCATGCTGGCAGCGCTGGCAGCCGTCGAGCAGGAGGATGACATGAACGTGGTCAGGAGGCTCTTCAGCATGGGCAATGTCAATGCCAAGGCCAGCCAGGTTGGTGTGAGCTTGGGACCACTGACTCTCTCCCCTCACCCAGCAGCTGCCAGGGGCCACACTTAGCTCCTCCAAGGGCAGGACTGTGGCTCCAGAACCTGGAGGAGCCGGTCCCTGGGGAAGGCATCCCATTAGGAGCTCCTTCTGCCTGGTCTTGGGGCTCTCAGTTGTCACCCGCACCTCATGTCCAGCTAGGGAGATGCTCAGAGACCCTGGGGGCACTGGGGGCAGGAGTGGTCCCTTCCCAGGGCAGTGGGAAGAGCGGGTGGCCCAGCCAGCGCAGGGGCAGCCTGGCAGCATCCCTCGCACCGCAGGCTGGCCAGACGGCACTGATGCTGGCCGTCAGCCACGGCCGGCAGGAGATGGTGGAAGCCCTGCTTGCCTGTGGAGCCGACGTCAACCTGCAGGATGAGGAGGGCTCAACCGCGCTGATGTGTGCCTGCGAGCATGGCCGTGTGGAGACTGTGAAGCTGCTGCTGGCTCAGCCCACCTGCAACGTCTCCATTGTGGACAGCGTAAGCCTCTGCTGCTGGGCCGTGGGCACGCTGGCCCACCCCATGCCCTGTCCTCAAACCTCTTCCCTTCCATTTTAGGATGGTAACAACGCTGTTGCCATTGCACTGGAGGCCGGGCACAGCAACATCGCCGTGCTCCTCTACGCCCACCTCAACAGCGCGAAAACACAGCTGCCTGTGAGTACTGCTGCCTCCCCCTCCCGCGACTCCGCCACCCGCCCAGTCCCACACGTGGGCCATGGAGGTGGCACCGCAACACCAGCTCAGCTGCGGGGTGGGCGGGTGGCCCCTTGGGAGGGGACAGGGGGTGACACTGATGGTGCTCCCCAGGAAGGGGTCACAGGGATGAGCACAGAGCGTCCCCAGGGGCCACACGCTCGGTGCATCCTCAACACCAGGGAAACCAGCCTGGCTGGCCATGATCCGCAGTCACTGGAGGGGTCTCTGGTGATATTTAGTGACTGCTCTCTCTCTGCAGCCGGGGACGTCACCAGCAGCCGTGAAGAGCCCTGGGAGCCCAAAGAAACCAAATTAAAGTGACCTTGGGATCCAGGACCGGGCTGCTATTTCTGTCCTCTCGCCTCCCACCCCTGCGTGCGCTGCATCGCTCTCTGCAGCTGCTCCAACCCCCCTGTCTCTAGAGCAGGCGCCGTCCCTGGGCCCCTCACCCATCTCCACTGCTGGAAGCGGCCCAGGCCCAGCCAAGTGACAGAGGCGCCAAGCATCAAGGGACCTCAGGGTGGGAAATGCAGCGAGCAGAATCCAACCCCATCCCCTCTGCTCCCCACCACAACCCCTGGAGCTGTGCTGCCCTGGAACCCTCTGCAAGTCGTTAACTCAGTAGAACAGCAGAAAACAAACCCAGCAGAAACAGCGCATGGTTCCTGCTCCCTTAGCCGGCTCCGGGAAGGCAGCAGAGCCAGTGACGGGAGCAGGGCTGCAGGAGGGCAAACGTCGGCTCCTGGACCCTGCGGTGCTGCTCAGCAGGCGAGGGAGAGGGGACACAAACCAGCTGGTTAACTGCCTTGGACATGGGCTGGGAGCACTTCCAGACTGAAATATTTGCCCTTCTTTTCTAGCATTTCCTCTTCTGGCTGAAATCTGAGTTGTTGTTTTTTCTAGCATACGCACACAAAGCAAAAAAATTATATTGCTTAGTCAAAGGATGGAGTTCAACACGAAGTCACTAGGTGATTTGATTTGCGCAATGGGAGCAGAACTTTGGGGCACTTGGGTCTGCAGCCAAGGCTACAGAACAGGGCCAAGAGCCATGAACACATTTAGGGACCGAGATGGGGAGCAGGGACCTCACCCCAAGGGCAGGATCACAATTGCCTCCTGAACATCTCCCAACGTAAACACTCACTGTGAAGTCAACCGGAGCTCCCAACCCTTCCCAACGGGGCAGAGAATAGCTGAGGACAGCTCCAGGAAGAAAAGATTGGCAGTAAGAGCTCAGCGCGAGCCTGTGAAGATGGACGCGTACGTTGGAAGCTGTGTGTGCAAGTGTGTGTGCACCAGGCTGGGTGGGAACAGCCGAGGTAAGGACTAATGACTAGGAGGAAAACAAGAAAGGCTTTTGCATGTGAAGCCGGCTCTGCTCTGAACCCTTCACAACAGTGTCGCAGCCCCGTTTGTGCTCCTCAGCGCAGCCTCCCCCATCACTCCTGCCCCCGCCCCAGGCCTGGTCTGAGGCAGCCAAGCTGGGAAACGCTCCCCAAGAGACTCGTTCTGGGCACGGCGCTGCAGTCCTGGCAGCACGCCCCGTTCAGCTTTGCACTGAAGTTAGTTACCCTGCAATGCTCGAAGCCGCTCTCTCTCTAGCGCACCGCTCCGTGTATTCGTACTCACTGCTTTGGTCTCACAAGTTTGTTTACTGGTATTTTAATACTGATGTTTATTTTGAATATATAAATAAAATATAAAGTCAAATTATTTTGAAATATTACAGTGCCCATCAGCCGTCTGCTGCCTCCTTGTCTGGCTCAAGATCAAATCCCCAGAAGAACTCCAGCCAGGGGACAGCCCAGCCCAGCCCTCACCCAAGGCAGGGGCTCACACATTTCAGTTTGTTCACTGCCAAGTTTCTGAACTGGCTTCATCCACCAGTCTGGTTTTAATCCAGCTGAGCTGCCCTAGTCGGGTATCGTGGCGTCTTCTGGCCAGTTTCACTTCCCAGAACCAAGTGGGACTCCAGAACTGGACGAAGCCCTTCACTGCCTTTGGTTCACCCCGGTGCTCTGAGGTTAAGCTGTTATTAAAGGGCATCATCAGACGTGTGGCGATGAAAGTCACATCCATCCTCACGTGGCCCACACTGACCCCACAGGGATACCTGGGAAGGGTTACAGCCGCTCTGAGCCACCCCCACTAGTTTACCTCTGTCTGGCCACTGACTCACAGCTGGTGCCTCCTGGCTCAGTCACTCAGCAGTCAGGGCCGGCAGCCACCAGAGCAAACACTCTTAGGTCGTTGCTAAAGCTGTACGCGGCCCAAAGTGCAGCCAGAGAAGTGAACCACAAAGTGGACTTCTTGCACTCAAAGAGTTTGTTCCTGAGAGCTCCGCTGCATCACACGATCAGGAGAGCACGGACTCGCCCGATACTCTGAAACTGAAACACCACTTCAGAGCTACCAGGAACCAGATCAAAGGACAGCACAAGCACACACTGACAAGGGCTTTCTCCAGAGCATAAAATCCACCTCAGGCCGCGCCGAGCTGACCAGGGCACAACTAACTCCCACAGGAGGGAAAACCACCCACAAACACTCTTTCAACACCATCTCTAACAGCAATCCTCACTATCAGCCTAAGTTCAGTGACTTGAACTCCAGAAGTGCTCTCCTCAGCTTTAGGGTTTGCTCCCCTCGCAAACCCTCAATCCCAAAGTGCCTTAACCAAGTTCAGGACACTGAAGGACAGAGAACACTCCCCTTGGAGATCACAGGATCAGCACCAGCACACCCACCTTGGTTCAGACACAGCACAAACCAGTCCCACCCTATTACCAGATGAAAACGCCCATCGTTAAAAAACAGCCCATAAACTGTTACAGTTTTGGGGCTCATTCCTAATCTTTTTAGCCCTATTTTATGTAATAGTCTAAAGCAATAAATCTTTCCAGCTGACCGTGTGGTGCAATGGAAAGCTGAGGGAAGAAAGAAATGAGATTGATTTACCAACTCCTCTACTCACTGTGGGGAACTGCCAGGAAAGATGGCAAGTAGGTGCATTTATAGCAGCATTTACAGAATATCTTACTGAGGACAGAGAGACGGTAGCTGCAGGCTTTTGCTTTCCAAACTGCTACAAAGCTGGACTTTCAACTCTTAATTAAACTCCACAGGAATCCAATAAGATTAGCAGTGCCACTTTACCTGCTACATACAGTCGAGATTAAGGTTGCTGTAATGAAAACAGTTAGTTTTGTTGTGACAGGTGAATAAAAACACAGAAAACCAGTAATATTATGATGAAAGCATTAAGAAGTAAGCCCAGGAATAAGCAGGAGATGCACAAGTGCTGAAACACCCCAGAGCACTCCCACACACCCAGTAAGCAAGACCCAGGCAAAGGGGCTACTGGAAAAACCCTTTATTGCCGTAACAGGCCGCCTCGCTGCTCTCCATCCGTCTGGCTGAGCAGGAGCCCAGCGGCGGCTCCCAGGGAACGGCGCAACGGCTCCAGCACCTGCGAGAGAACAGCGGAGGCCGCGGGGGCCGGAGGCCGCGGGGTTGAGCGGCGGGGCCCGGGGCGTCCCGGGGCCGCGGCCCCCCCGGCTCAG
>WEIS01043557.1:2833-15977 GCA_013389965.1 Todus mexicanus
CGATGTGGCGGTGGCGATATGTCAGCGGCCCGCAGCTCGACGGCTTCCGCCGGTACAAGGTAACGGGGGTCGGGGCGGGTCGGCGCCGAGGTCTTGCCGCCCCTGGTCCTGCCATCCCTGCGGGCTCCCACCTGTGCCCCGCTGCGCTGCGGCTGCCTCAGACCCAGCGGGGCTGGAGCAGGGTGTTAGCGAAGCGGCGGGTCTCGGTGGAAGCGAAGCGATGTAGGTTTAAGCTAGGGGCAGCACCTTTGAAAAGCTCTGCGCGTTTTAAAGGGGCCTGGAATGCGGTGGTTGTGTAGGGCTCGGCTGGCTCTGCGCGAATTCTGCTTGGCTTGGGGAAATGAATAAGAAAACTAGCAAAAAAACCACCGAAAACAACAACAACAAAAANTTCAAGAGCCTGGGAAAGAACACCAATAAAATCTTTAATCCTCGGTGTCACCTGTTTCTAAACCACGTTGGTTAAACGGCGTTGCTTTGCATCCTGTCTTCAGGGGCACATCTTCACACCTACTAAAACCACGGCATCTTTAATACGCCTCTAACCAGAAAAAAACCCCAACAAAATCGTTTCGGGGCCTGATCCTGCAAGGGTGCTGTGCTGACGGCCGGCTGGGAGCAGGGGAGCTGCTGCAGACTAGATGCGGCAGGGTTAGGGCGGCAGGCTGCCATCGAGGACGAGCCACCCGGGGAGAAGCCACCGCCGGCGGGCCCCCATTCCTAGGGCTCGGCTCCCCCTTTCCCAGGGTTCGGCTCCCCCATTCCTAGGGCTCGGCTCCCCCATTCCCAGGGCTCGGCTCCCCCATTCCCGAGGGCTCCGCTTCCCCATCCCCGGGGCTCGGCTCGCCCTTGGCGCCGGGCCGCGGAGCGCCGGCAGCGGGGCGGCCCCAGCCGGAGGGGCGCGGCCGCGGTGCCNAAAAGCTCGCTGTAAATAATCTGAACTAAACCTCGTGTTTGCAAATAACAGGCCTGCAGAATTCAAATGAGCGGGATGGATTGTAAGAGTTTTGATTTACCGACATTATGTTGCAGACCCGTGAGATATCTGGGGTTTGTTCCCAAGTGTGGTGCAGGGGATTGTCCAGATCTGCTTTAGTCAAGGTGCAAGTGGCTAAGATGGGCTGTGCCACCCTGTTCACACACCCTCACCTCACTCCCTGTTAAAAGCGTGGGGGGCACTTCAGCTTCCACCCCAAGCACAGTGCCCCATCTTGTGTGTCATGTTCAGTTCCCAAAGCAGCCCCTACCCCACGCTCCTCATGCGTCCTGCTTTCACGACGGGCCCTCCCAGCCTGGCCTTCAGCCGGGACATGAAGCTTCTCCTGGTTCCTACCAAGACCTTCCCTGTGCGAGCAGCTCTGCCTGGTCACCGCAAGGTGAGTGATGGAGGAGTAACTGTGGGTTCAGGAGCCTTCTCCAGGTCACTTACCAGGAACTTGTGCACAGTACAACATGTTACATGTTAATGTAACCAACCTGTTTGTGCTTCTCCAGTGCGAGTGGGATAAAACAAGCTGCAAGCTGCACCTGGCTGCTGGGTGTGAGTTGTGCAGGCCTGTACTTGAACAGTGGCACCCCAGTCTTAACTAAGATCACTAGAGGGAAAATGAAAAGCTATTTTTAGCATAAACAGACACTAATATTTACGTAACTTTCCTAAAATATTTAAGTTCGTAGCACAGAGACAAGGAACACTTGTGTTACGTTCTTATGACTTGAATGAAAGTAGTTGCAAACAAGTGCAGATGGGGAAGAATCAAAATAACATATTTTTATAACTTGTAATCATTGTGTAGTACTTATGAATACAAGGCAAATGATTGCCAAAAGACAGAATCGTGTATCAAAACATTTTAGTGGAGTATATTAAAATTCCTTTGATTTCTTGGGAGCATTGCAAAGGCCAGAAAATACATTAGGTAGTTTTCTTAAGTGTAGGAATCAGCCAACATGCTTCAGAAGTATCTGTTCAGAAGCATATGTTCTGGAAAACTATGATAACCACAGGTTTTACAAAGGTAAGATCAAAGAGTCAGTTTTCTGTTAACTGAGGTGGTTTGGGACTGGGGCATCCTGGAAATAAATAAATCAAAATGACATAGGTTACACCTAGAAAAATACAGGTGTAACCTGTGTGTTATCAGTGCTGCCGAGCTCGTGGGGTATCTGCACCATCTTCCTAGTGCTCCACATTGAAGGAGGACATGGCAGGTGGTGGCAGCTCTGCCCATTCCTGAAGTGCTGCTCACAATGGGTTCGAGTCCTCCAAGAATGCAAAAAGTGCAGCAAGGAGAGGTGAGGAGACACTAATCACTGCTACCATCTTCTCCCCTCCTCCTCACCTCGCCTCACCTTCTTATGCTCAGGGCTGCTACCACAACCACAGCTTTATTCTCACCAGGTCACAGGCCTGAGACATGCTCAACCTCTTACTGCCATCTCCTCCATTCTGCCTGTCAGCCTAGGGCCTTACCTTGTCCTGCTGCTCTAGCTTCCCAGCCCCGCTGAGGACGTTGCTGCTGCCTTTGCTGCCTTCTCAACAGGACTGGCACTACTAAACTCAGCTTACTCTGCCTAGCAGACACAGGTCACCTCTTTCTACAACCGCCTTCCCATCTTTGTAGTGTGTTTCCAGGTGGACCCAGCTCTAGAGTCAGTGGAGTGATACATGGACTGGCCCTGTGAAGAGCTGGATAATCTCTGAAAGTATTTATTAGTACATATTCAATACTGAGCTAAAGCCATGTATTGCTTCTAGACGTGATATGTGCCTAGGAAACTAGGTAGGGGCATCTCTCTCTCCATTGTGCATCACATTGCAGCATTATAGTTGCACTGGTATTGGTGGCTTAATGTGTTCTTTGCACAATTTATCCACTGAGCTGGTAATAACACAGTTTAAAACAATAATTTGTGTAATCAACTGTTTTTGTAAAGGTAAATCTGGCCTGAAAAAAACCCTCAACTGTTAAATTTTCAAAATTTCAACAGAGCTGAATTCATTTCTCTGCCATGAATGCCGCAATTGTGTGTCTCAGGCACTGTCTCCTGTTCACAGTTGGAGGAGGGCCCTGGCGGCAAAACCAGTGCAGTTCTTTGCAGAGGGACTGGCAGACCTAATGAATGCAAAGACTTCAGCACCCTTTAGCATTGTTTTGTGTCCATGTATGTTATGCTTTTGAAGCAAGCTTTCCCCAGTTACTAAGCTTTGCTTTACATCACTGCGTGACCCTAGAGCACACAAAATACATTCCCTTTGGATGAACCTAAGCGAAACGTACTAGGCATGTGCAAGTACACCCAGTGCATTCACTCCATGGTATCATACTGGAACAAGTTCAATGTAGAACCTCCTGGAGACCTTACAGCATGGACCTCAGATCCTTTGGGCTAGATATTCACTTCACAAATCTATTCCATTTGTTCTGCATATTAATGGCAATGCAGAGATTCTGTTTTCCTTTTTCTGCTCTAAAGTGAGCTTGGGAGAGGTGGACGCATGACGATGAGGCAGCTCAGATGCAACCCTGGGTATTGCTGCTGTGATAATTTTGCCATCTTCTTCCCTGTAGGGCAGGTACTGTTTTTCAGGACAGTTGCACGCTCAGGTGATTCGCTGCAACTGTAGAGCAGAAGAAGCTGATAGTTGGATCATGTGTAATTCCATAGGATCTGGAGTGACGCAACTGAAAAGGCTGCAATTGTAAAGGTTGAGTTGCGTCGTTCCTTCTTTTATGTTTCTGTTATCAGTGTTTTGCAGTTCTAGAGGAGCACCCATGGAATTACACAGTTGCCTTTTCCCCGCTTGTTTCAGTTGGAAACAAGCAGTTCTGAGACAGCCAAGTGATGAATACAAATAAAAGCAGAACTTCCCGCTTTATTTTTATCCTACACATGAGAATGCAGTAATGTTAATTATGAGCTCCTGTTGTCATTGTCTTCTCTCATCAGTGCTATCTTAGGATTTCCCTTGGAAATCTGCTTTGAGTCAGCTTTTCTACAGCACCTATGCATGAGGTTTTCCAAGCATGAAAACTCTGATACCTTATCCTCTTTCAGAATTCAAGAGATCTAAAAACAAACTATAGAGGCATGACTCAAAAGAGTAGACCTTGGAGAAGAAGATTTAAAAAATCAGAGATAACATTAAAGAATAAGATCTGAGGTGCCACATGTTCATCTTGATATGTTCACTCTCTTTCTATCCTCTTAGCGATTTTTTAGAGGGCTATTGTCTGTGTGGAGAAGAGGGTGGCTGGTAAATGAGGTGTATGTGGTTAATTTCAGTGAGACTTCTAATGTTGCCCCACATTCTGGGAAGTAAAGTAGGTAGAGGTTAATAAGGTTAAATCAGTGTAAAATGGAAACACATTATCCTAAGGAGTAATTTTAAGCTCTCTGACAAAGCAGGAGTTTCTGTCAAATGGGATCTGACCTACAGAGCTGTCTGTCTGTCCTGACTCTGTTGCTGTTCAATACTTTCATTAATTAAGAGAACGGAGATTACTCTTGTAAAATTTTGATGTGATAATAGAGCACTTTGAAAAACAGGCTTATGACTGAAGATAGTCTTGAAAAAGAGATGTAATGGTCAGAAATCAATATGAAGAAATTCAGTAAAAAAGGTACAGTGCTTAAGGGGAAGAAAACCAACATTTCAAACATAAAATAAGAGACAACAGAGTGGAAAAAAGATACCTGGGGATCGGAGTATCAGCAGTGTTGTGGCCGCTATAATAAAGAGGAAAAAAAACTCTGAAGTATGAAGTGTCGTAGGTACATAAAAGGGTTACATACACACCTGCAGCTGATGTACTGGTCAGGTGTCAGCTGGAATAAAGCATCCTGCTTGCTTTGGCACACAGTTTACAACCCACAGAATGGCATTAGGAATATTGAAAGGCTTAAGAAAAGATGAACTGTGAGAAATGGTCTGGGTGCCATAGGAGTAAGAGCCTGACAGCCAGTTCACCGATACCCTTTTAAAGAAAGACAGTATATAAGTTTTGTCTGCATAAGGAGACATTTAAGATGGATGCTATGTCAGTCTTGTGTTGATAAGGGTCTCTGGAATCGATACAAAGCAGGATCGTGCAGTTGTTTTGTAAGACTTAAGAAATGGTTTGGTTTCTGTGATGGAGGATCTACAATCTAGTGTTGAGTGTTAAGCTTTTGCTTGCACCTTTCCTTAGCAAAGTTTTGGATAATATATTCTATTTTAATCTGCTGACATGGTCATTTATCGCAAGCAATTAGCTCCTTACCTCATGGTAAGTTGATCTGCTTCCTGAATGTCTGCCAAACCTGATCCTCTGTTAGGTGAACGCACTAGACTAGAAGACCTCAAGTTACAGCCCAGCCCTCATTTTGGTAGGTTAGAGAAACAAGATCAGACATAAGAACGATCACATTTCAAGGTTCAATTGTTCCTCTCATACTGACTCAAAGTGTGTTGAGTGTAATCTATCAAATGACTCTCTGTAAATTCAGGATCGGTCCAGATACAGGACTGCATTTCTGTTAAGCCTATGCACATTTCCAAGGCTACCTGTGTAACTATGAGATTTAGAAGCACAACGAGTTGTGCTCACATTGACCGAACAGGACGTTTGTTTTCAACTCTGGTAGCACAAGGATTTTACATGATTTTGAAAATTTAGGACAGAAAACTTTAACTTGCATATTTATCTGGAACTTCGTAGGAGACTTAGTACTGCTCATGATTGCACGTGGACAATTTTACATACATTGAATACATACATTGCATGTTTATTATATAGTGGTTGTACAGGTTATATTTTTAAGGGGTTTTTTTCCTAATTTTTAATTTGAAGTATTATTTAAAAGCACTTATCATCAGTTTTAGCTGCTGTAGTTGTTTTTTTCAAACTACCTCAGTTTAATAAAGCCCTTGAATATCTGAGGCAGTAAAAACTAAAATTTTCCACCTTCCTTAAAACAGGTGAGTCAACAGCTCCACTATTCTACAAATAAAATCTTGCATGTTACTGTGGAAGACTGGGGTTATGATTAAAAGTTGTTGAAAGACATGCTAAATTAAACAAATCATTCACTGCCCTTACATTTTCTGTCACTGTATTCATGTGTGGAAGAGTCTTGGGCCAATTGGATTACCTAATTCTGAAAGATCATCTTCACACACACACCATTTCTTATTCTTCATCCTGTTGCAATGGTGACTGACATAATGTAGAATTTCAAGAGCTCTGTAATCATTATTTTTTTTTTACATATCATATGCTAATGTTAATGAACCAACAGAGTAATGAAATCACATCACAGAGTTGCTGCATTTGATATTACTTGCTGCAGGACATTTTACCCAATGATGGTGTAATTGTATGTGGTTTTGAGTGCCACATTATGCCCATGAATTTTCAGAGGTTCATTACGTCACTTTTGGGACAAATACTCTAGATACAAAGAGCTGTGTGCCTTGTTGAGTCTCATAAAAGATCAAATACCAAGCACATAATTTCCTTTATTGCTTTATCAAAAGATGTTGGTGTTCTGAAATGCCTGTTGTATTTTTATGTGTATGACATGCATGCATATACACTTAGGTATTCATATGTATTTGTTTTTGTTTATTCATCTGGCAAGGGTTGTCCAGGCCTGCCCCAGGCTGCTCAGGGCCGTGGTGGAGTCCCCATGATCCCTGGAGGAGTTTCAAAGCTGTGGAGATGTGGTGCTGAGGGACATGGTTGAGTGGTGCCCTAGCGGTGCTGGAGGATGGTTGGACTTGATGATCTTAAAGGTCTCTTCCAACCCAAACAATTCTGTGGTCTGTGTTTTAATAGAAGATTAATTGCAAAGTCTGTGATTTTTATGTGGATTGTTTTTTATAAATCTAGGGCAGACATGCTTATAAGGGTTGTTTTGAAGAGGGAGGAACAGGGCTTTTTTGTCTTTCTGTGGAATACCATCTCTCCTGGGCGTTAGGAAACTAGATCACACAACTGTTTAGAGTATGTGGTACAGAACCCTTGTTTAGGATCCTTTATGACTACTGCAACCCATTTTGAATCTGTGAAACCTTTAGGGCCTAGAGCAGTTCCTTTGAGTTCTCAAGAGGTTTAGGTGCACGCTCTGGCAGAGCTCCAGCTGCGTGGGAATTCAGTTTACTCTTTGATCCTTAAAGGGCTGCTGGCACCTTCGAAAATACCGATGTTTGTACACATACCAAATAGATGTAGCACAGAATCTTGCTGTCGTTTCCTATTTAGCAACTGTAGAAGTCCAGCGTACACAAAAAATACATAGAAATTAATTATATTTCTATGTTCTTTTCCATCATTTTGGCATCATTGTTAGATGTTTGAACATGTCGCATTACACAAAGCCTTCTCCTGAAGACAAGTTAGGCAGAATCCTTAATAGAATTCCTGGTGATTGCAAAATGGTTGCTGACTTCCAAAGTTACCACCTCTGCCTGGTCTGGGTATTTACAATCCTGTCAGTAGAGAACCAGATCTATCTAGTTTCACATAGTAAGCAAGAGCCGCGCTGCTGGGGCCAGCACATTAGGACTTCTTGTCCCCAAATGTGCTTTTCTCTCAGTTGTTGGCTCTGATGCCTCTCATAGATCCCACGTTTCAGGCATAGCGAGTCAGCAGATCTGTGATCCATCAGCATTTTACTCCTGGCAGATGGGATTGTGGTAGGCAGGAAGCTGAACAAAAGCTCTGGCAGCAAAGGTCATCAGCATTCTAGGTTATCTTAACAGCAGCACAATCCATTAAGTAAGAGGGAAGTAATTATCCCAGTTTACAATGCAACGTCCAGAATGCTGTGTCCAGTTTGGGGTCCCCAATACAAGAAAGATATCAACAAACGAGCAAGTTCAGCAGAGGCCGCCAGTATTGTTGGGGCTGCAGCACTTGTGCTGTGAGGAGAAGCTGAGGGATGTGGGCGTGTTCACCTTGGAGATGAGGCTTTCAGGGGCATGTAGCAGCAGACCTACAGAACCTATGGGGAAGTCCTTGAGAAGATGGAGCCAGGCTCATTGTAACAGTGCACAGTGGGAAGACAACAGACAACAGGCACAAGCTAAAATGAGACATCCTCATTTTGGGTATAAGGAGAAAATTTTCCTCAAGAACACAGCGAGGCGGTGGCACAAATTGCCTGCGGAAGTTGAGGAAGTTGTGCAGTCCCCATCCTTGAAGCTTTTCAAGGCCTAATTGGATGAAGCACCACATACCTGAGTTGAGTTCCTGGCTGAGCCTACTTTGAGAAAGAGGTAGGACTAGAGATCTGCTGAGGTCTTTTCTGACCTGAATTATCCTTATCTTAATCCATGATTGTGTGATCTTGAGGTGATGACATTGCTCTGCAAGCGAGGGGATGTGCCGCTAGCAGGCATCAGTCCCTAAGATCAGCCTATCCTGACCCACAACTCCATGTGCCCCATGACCTCACGGACATGGATTCATACATGCTTTCAGTAAGTGGCAGAATGTGGCATGCGGTCCAGTGCATATGTCAGGATTCCTAAAAATGGGAAGGTCTGAGTGATATGTACACATTTACAAAGCAGCATCCCCAGGACAGTGGTTTACATAATAACAGCTTCCTGATGACTTAGTAATGCTAACCAGGATTGTTGAGTTGCCCAAACCTTGTCGTTGAGTTTTGAGTATTTTACTAGAAGTGGTTTAAGATGGAAGGGAAATTTACCCCTGTGTCCTAGCCATAGTTATGCATGGGCTAATGGAACTGAAGAGAGCCATGTCAGGGGGGAGAGAACCACTCAGGAACCCACCTAGAGCAGCCTCTTTCCTCAGAGGGCTGCTACATCCAGCCCTGGTACAGACAGTGCAGCTGTTGGGGGATAGAGTCCATGACCTCAGACTCCCAAAGAGTTTTGCAAAGTGTTTGCATCTGAGGATGCAATTGCACGGCCACCAATACCTACTCTTTTCTAGGCTAAATTACAAACCCTGTTCTTTAGTTTCTACTCATACATTGTACGCTTCAGCCTTGTAAGTCTTAGGGTCTTGTAACTCCTTGGTGACCTAATAGAGAAAAAATACGGTTAGGGGAAAAGTCAGGGGAGTCCAGGCTGTTTAAAAAATAGGAGATACAAAATCCAAACCATTATGTATCAATAATTAACTAAATTATGATATAATGTAATTTTATTATTAGAAATAACAGGACTGTGTTTTTGAATACATCAGCACTTTTAAACTGCTGAACATTTGGAATTTATTTGGCATCCACAATGTTGTATAGCTCTGTTGTTGTTTACAGTATGCTTCTCTTCTTTCCCTTTGTGAAGCTTTTGTTAAAACCCAAGGCTATGTTCCGTAACATCTGCAAACCTGCAAAAACATATATAAAGTAGAATTAAACCCCACATCTTTAAGGTATTATGGGAATCAGAAAGGCGGATGGAAAATTGTTACTGAATGTGTATTTCGGTATTTTTTAAAATTATTTTTGTGGTTCCAGAAGTGCAAGATACCACAGAATGCAAGTTCGTGTTGCATAAGTATGAAACAACTTACCCAGAAGGGACAGTTCCCGCTGAGCTCTCTTAAATAGCAACTGGTTCATGCCCTGAACTGGGAGAGTCATTTTGCAACCTTCAAACCCACAAAACCTTAATGCAGAAGGGAATATTCCTTGCCTGATCCATTGTCATTCCTCCTACCGCCTTGTCCATCAGTCACAAAACACAGGTATTGTGAAATTGCATAATCAGAGTGGAGCTGTGATAAAAGAAGCTGTAGGAAGGTGTTGGTAGCAGTCAGGGTGCCATGATAGCTGGGGATTGTGAGGGCCTCAGGGTAGCAGGGCAGGGTCTGGCAGCCTGTCCTGTCCCACCAGCAGAAGCTTGGCCAAAATCTGTCAGGGACCATGGCTGGGACCCAGCTGCTGCCCTCAGCACCCAGCAACCTCTGTCCATGGGCACCCAGGGAAGGGGCCACCCAAGGAAGAGGCCACCCATGCTGTGCTGGCCCTGGGAGGGATAATTGGGTCGCACATGATAGGCTTGCTTACTTTTTTTAAAAAATATTTCAAATATATGCTGCAGAACATTAATTTTTCAAACCTTTTCCATCAGCAGATCCCTCAAGATTTTCCACCCACGATGTAGGTCCCTGTGTATAAGTGCGGACCAAATGACAACAAGCTCACACTTATATGTGCTGGAGAAGCAATCAGTAGATGTCCAGGTGGCACTGTGGAATGTGCCATCATGCAAATATTGTGCAAAAGCATAGAATCATAGAATCTTTGAGGTTGGAAAAGACCCTAGGGATCATTGAGTCCAACCGTTAACCCCACTGTGCAAAATTCATCCCTAAACCATATCCCCCAACACCGCATCTAAACACCCTTTAAACACATCCAGTGATGGTGATTCAACCCTCTCCCTGGGAAACCTATTCCAGTGCTGGAAAGGTGGCCACTATGTCCCTGTTGGTCTGCCAAGGGGCCTCAAAGGTGAGATCCTACCACTTGCGTATCATCGTTCTCCACTTTGCAAAGTTGTTCATTTCAACAGGTTACTTGTTTGGAGATCATAATTTAGCCTATTTTGAAATGGATGTATTAATTCTCTGCTTGTTTAGACTGTCTTCAACTATCTTAATCGAAAGTTAATTTAGGAGAAGGAGAAAATTATTTGTTCCCCCCTGCCGTTTTCATTAATTTTGCACAGATGTAAATGGCTACAGGTTCAAAGGTCCTTTAAAACTTTGGTGGCACTTTCAAAGTTTGCTAATGCTTTGAACTAGTTTTAGAGTGATAATTTATGTGAAATATAGTGTGTGGGAATCTTACTGCATTTCAGCTGGGAAGCATTTTGGTGCTTCCTTCCCAGAAGTACCTTATCCCTTTACATTTAGGCAGAGGTTACCTCAATTCATCAAATACTCAGTTGTCTGTCTTCTGTGCAGCCAGATCTTTGCTTTGACTTATTTATCCTTCTCTTGTTTTTTCAATTAGCTTTCTTTCCTTACTCTTACTTTTCATACTTTTTATACTTTTTTTCTCCCTTCACCTTAATTCCTAATCACCTTTCCTCTTCCGTCTGACACAGCCGACCGGTACAAGACTTGATGCTGTGCTGGATCCCCTGGATGGAGACTAAGACACAGGAACACAGGGTGAAAACACATTTTATGTGCACTGCTTGAGTCTGGTGTCTGTATTCTCATTTCTAACCCTTTTACAAGGCATTATTTACACAGAGAATGAAAGCAGATGGCTTTCAAGAAGATACCAGCTTTTTAAGAAAAGCTGCAGAAGTATTTTTGAATTTGGGAGTAAGATTAATGCCGTTTTTCCTATTCCCTCACCACTGCTGTTCCCTCCCAACTATTACCACATCTTTTAAAAACAGTTAGCGGAAGTTTTCTGACTAATCCAAGCCCTTCTTCTTTGTATAAGGACAATCAAGATCCCTTTTCTAGTGCAGAAAGAGTTTGCTGGGGAGAGCTTACACATGTATCAGCCTTGCACTGAGAAACCTCCAAGAGGCTTATGCTTCACATGTCCTTTAACATAAATTCTCTGAAAAGGACAGAATTATGCGACGGCAAGTGGCAGTACTCTTTTTTACATCAAGTTCAGTGCACTCTCTCATTCATGTTCAGTGATCGTAATATGAGCGTGTTACTCAGTGATTTGCTTTTCTGAGCAGCCATGAACATTACACTGAGGATTTCATTGCCTTGGATTAGTCGCTTTTTGGAAGCAGAGCAAAGCAGAGTATTAAACTGTACAGCAGATTCTATTTGTCACGTTTTATTTTTGCCATGACAGAAAATTAACCGAATGTTTTTTCCATGGATGTTTCCTTTGGTCGAGCTAAAATGGACTATTGACGAGGGAAGAGCAAATTTGCATTCTTCAGCACGTCTGCTGAACGTTCCTTCCCTGGCCAGAGAACCATGGCTCGCCCACAGATGTAGAAATAGGATGAAGTGTGACGGGTCTTGAAATGTCTTTAGGTGACAGGAAGTAGCTGTAACTATACATTTTATTTTATTTTTTTTAATATGGACTCTGTTTTTGGTGCTTGACTTTGGAAACCATCAAGCAAACAAAAAGTTGACTGTCTCTTATATTTATGTCTATTATATAAAGATATATAGGAAAACTGCATAATATTTATATATTTATAATATTCTATATTTATTATATTTTCCATTTAAGAAAACACAGAAATTATATAATCCCTATATAATCTCTTATGTTTTTCTATATGAGAAAATAATTTTGAAGAAATGCGATTACTTTTCCTTCTTTTTTTTCCTGAGAGCAAGTATTAGTTCTGGGCAGCCAGTGAGTACTTTGGGTAGAATGCTTCATTTTACTGTCGCTATTTAACTAGGATTTTGTGATTTTATTTATGACTTCGAAGCCTTGGGGTGGAGGGGAGAAGGAGAAAGCCAGAGCAGGAGCAAGAGCAAAGGTCACATATTTTGACCTTGGCAGGTTCTTATCCAGGTATGGCTGAATTCATTGAACTTGCTGGTCAGCAAATTATCACGTACCTCAGGTACAGTCTTTGAATACCAGTTGAGGTAAGGAAAAGGAGAGTAACTACAGAGAAACTTCAGACAGATTTCTGATTACCTGGAACCTCAATAGTGCAAATTGGATACTTTGACTTGCTTCATTTTCTGAGGATTTCCATAGTTCTTATGTGATTTAAGCATTAACTGACTGTTCTGTTGGTGCAGATATTGTATGGCTTGGTGTTATTTTTATTTTTGGCCTGGATATAAGCAAAGCCCATGAACAGTTCAGACTGGGTTAATTTGCATGCAAGCTGGGCCATCAAAGTCAGTTTTAATTATCAGTGTTTGAAAGATACAGTATAAAATACAACATCTGGAGTTACAAATACATACAGAATAGTGAAAACTTCAGTTTTACCTGCAGTTTTTTTTTCCTGAGCTAATATGTTTAAGAATGCTAATATACACTCTAGCAGAAAAGCTTTTGATGGCAGAATTGTCTTGTGTTTTAAATAACATAGATGGAGGAAGCAGAGAAAAATGATCCACTTAAGTGACACTTCCAATATTTTTAGAAAAAAAGCCAACCAACACAAGTGATGTACACTTCATTAAACTGTACATTTTATTGCCTGTGGAAAGTT
>WEIS01043559.1:0-15768 GCA_013389965.1 Todus mexicanus
TGTTTTCTGAGTAGTGGAATGAGCATTGAGAATAAAGCACCAACCCAGATCAGTACCAAATCCTGAAGATAAATTGTAATCTTGACTCTACATTCTTTTGTGTAGGTATTACAGTGAATCACCAGATGTGAAGGTAACACGTGAAAAATTTTCCTGTTCGTGCAACAGCTCAATTTTCCTGAACCAGTTGTTCTGCACTGTAGGTATAATGTGAAGAGGTATAATGGAAGCAATAATGATGCTTTGCAGGGTGGAACATCTCCATTAGAGTAAAACTAGAGAGCTCGGTTCAGCACCTAATCTGACTGTCCTGCAGCTGAGCATACATTAGGAAACAGGTTTCTAAAGACTTTTTTTTTTTTTTAATGACAGCAGCACTTGCTGCTTTCCAAATAATGCACATACAGGATTTGCAGTTCTGTGCTATGTATCTTGCTTTGCATGCTCTAAAGTGAGTACGATAAGCTTCTGGAGCAGCAGCTACCTCAATACTCTAAAGGCAAAATGCATTCTTTGTAGTCACTATTTAGCATAATAGTACAAAGGAATACAAATGAATTTAGGAATACAGGATTAGCTGGAGCTTTCTGTCTCTTAATGAACAGTAGCTTATTATCTGAGGTAATGCACCATGTAAATCTTTTCAAAAACACACCAACTTTATCTTAAAATTAATAAAAGGTGTTTTTCTCCTAACTACTTTACTGAAAGACTGCACTGTACCTGCTTGTATTGATGGTTTGGAATATCATTATAGTATACTCTAATTACCAGCCTAAATATGTTCAAAAAACCATGCACATGTATTTCTGACAACATTGTGCTTTCTGGGTGTAAGCTCTGTGGTATATTTACAGTAAGCAAGTCTCTCCTCTTAGTTGTCACTGCAACTGGAGATGGAGTTGGTAATAGTCATGAATATATGTTTCAGGAATAGAGTCAGTACCAAGAATAATTATTTTTCTACTTCTGCATTTTTCAAAAAAACTTCTCAGAAGAATTGCAATCATTTTTATTCACAAAAAAATAAATAAAAAACAAACACACATAGAAAACCAACCACACACCTCTTGTAAAAGCTGGAGCTTCTTATAATGTTTGTATAGTAAGCTGACAGAGTATTAAAAATGAGAATGAAATCAGAGACAAATAAGGTTAGGGTTTTTTTCCCCAGTTTTCATTCATTCCAGTTTTCTCTCTGCTCATCACTAAAAAAATCCCTGAGATTGAAATGTATCTATAAAATAAACAGGTTGTTTTTCATGTTGGATCAAGTACTCTAAAATATGTAAGCCTCAATCTTTTCCTACTGAAATTAATATGAGCCTGAATCTGAACAAGTTACTCCAGGGCAAAAAATCCTGCAAAATATATTCCAACAAACTTCAGCATCTTGGCTATAGAAAGTTAGATTAAGATAGTAAATTAAGGGAAATGAGGAGAAATGGAATGTTTATATTTACCACATGCTACGCCCAAGTTTTATGATTCTATGAGGAAAGCATTACAGTGGTTGCATAAAAAACCCCCAACTTTGTTTATTCTTTTAGCTAAGAGAACTCACAATTGGCTGAAGCTTTAAATTTAAAAACCAGCTATATGTAGTTTAGTCCTTCAAAAGACCTTACAAATTCTCTACTAATGCTAAACCGCCCATGGCACTAAACCCGAGCCCTAACCTGCCTTTCCATATTTACATCAGAGACATTCTGAGCTTCAACTTCAGTTGAGCATTTTTTTTTCTTTTTTATTTTCTTATTTTTTCATTTTTTACTTTTTACTTTTTTTGTGATTCACAATTCTTAACATTACAAGACAGTAAAAATAAAGACTAATCAAAGACATAAAGCCATATTCAGCTTCTGAGTGACAGGAATATTCAACACGTGAGGCTATCAGGAATTTTCAGCCATTTGGAAGCAAAGTCAAGTTTTCACTGCCCCAGACTCCCATGGTAATTCTGAATTATGACATTTTCTCCTGCTGCACAGTGCTCAGATTCAAACCTTTTCTACCTCTGAATTTAACCAGGCTGTTGGATCATTTGAAGCCATGTGTTTCATGAGATTCTTTACTGTAACCTGTTAAGGTCTAGCTCAACTTTTACACTCTTTCTATCATTCTTGGATTCTCTCTATACACTCCCCTAAATAGTGATTTAATGTGCATATTTGAAGATCACTACACTAGCCCAATAGAAACCAAAAGGGTTTCCTTAGCTAATGTCACAGGAATTAAGTCATAAATGCAGAGATTTTTTTTTCTTCTTTATATGAATGGTACAATTTATCTCTTTCCTTCACCTAATACTGTTTCCTGTGGTATTTTCAAAACAAACACCTACACCCAGGAATATGTACTCATTTTTCAAAAGTATTTATATTTTTGGCCAAATTTTCAATGACTTAGTCACTGAGATGTGCTTCCAAGCTCATAACTGAAAATACCTCTTTTCAGAAAGAACCAGTTATTTCTGTGCACTTTGGATAATGTGTTTTTTTTTTTCTTTTCTTGTACCTACTTATTCCAGAATTGCAGGCTAGATGAACAATATGCTTGGGGGTTTTTTTACTGGGTTGTTGGTTTTTTTAACAATTCAAAGTATCACAGAGATGCATCATACACTCTGCAGCTCTCAAAACTGTTCCTCCTTACAGTGAGTTATCATTCTTTCATGGATTATGTGAATTAAGAACTTTGCATATTTCACAGAAGAGTTTTTGCTCAGAATCACGGAAAATAAGCAAATGCATGAAAATAGCTACAGACCCTTGCATATAATCTTTAAGGAAACAGATGGTTAAATTGTTAAATTGTTGAAATGTGAAACAGTAAGTGTATAGTATTTGAGCTTTTACAGGAAAAACAGCACAGCATAGCAAACACTATGTTCCTATGCATGAATGGTTGTAAATAGCATGTCTTATAAAATATTCTTTAATTCTACAATATTTTTGTAGTGAATTCATTAATTTTACACCTTAGCATGACTTGTGGTTTAAAAAGTTGTATGAGAAGATGATAAAATTTGGAACGGGACAAAGTCTCATTGTGAGCAGGCAACTTCTAGAGCTGTAAAATCCGGTGGTTTGTTTAACAATGGCTCTAGCAGGTGGCATATGGCTAATACCGAGTCTGTCACTATCTCCAGGGTGCCAGACATTCCTCAAATTTTCTGTGAGAGGAATTTTTTGGTAGATTTGGATTGTAAAGGCACGTGAGCATCTGCTGCCTGCTCAGTCTCATTATCATCAGCAGAGTTAACTCCTGCAGCTCTCAGCCTAGCAGCCAGAGCGGGGAGCTCAGTTTTACTTTCACCCTGAGCAGTGAATTTGACAATCGATCTTGACAAAATGCTCCATGTGAATACAAAGAAAGATTTTGTTGTAAAGTAAATGCAACTTTTGGGAGGTATATAAGAAATGATGAAGCCAATAATTTCATATTATTTGAGAAATATTCTTACTAACTCTAAGTTGAATTCTTAAATTGGGATTAAAAAAATTGTATTGTCTTTTTTTTTTCCTGTAGTTTAAAAGAAAACTGAGATGTGACACAAAACACCTAATCCAAATTTATCTGGGGTTGGAAACATTCAAAATATTTACCCATCACATTGAATTTCATGTTACCGTCAGTCATGATAATATTTAAATGATTTTCAAGTAAAATCAACTACAATGAAGTCCATAACAAGCTCTAAAAAGTCTGGAACTTTCTCTGTTCTCTATTTGAGACAAGCTTTTGATGTTATAGACTGATATTCCTTTTTGTTGTTGTTGTTGCTATTAAATCACTGACAGTTTTAAGATGGAAACATGAAAGGCATTGGAGAAATTAATTTAAAGGAAGCATTAGTGTCCACTTAACTTCGTGTACTATAACTGCTTTTCCTGGCGACTATCTAACTCCATAAATACAGGTCTTTTACCACTGGTGCATTGCAACGAAGAGAAGTTTTCTACTGAGAGCTATTTTCCAACTGAAAAGTTTTCCATATTGATAAATTCTGATAAGATGCTTGGAGAAAACAGCAGAAAAAATTCACGTGAAATTTTGCAGTAAACTTCTGTGTTTAACCTGAGGCTCTCAAAGCACAAGTTGGGTGGAATGTGATGCTTTAGGTCTACAAACTCCATTTTTCACTGCTTAAGGTCCCCAGGCACCAAAGAGTTTTGACATGTGGAGCACTGATAGACAAACACATAAGTCCTTGACCCTTTTACGCCTGCAAGATATCAAGCTTGACTCCTGAAAGTTAATCTTCCTACCCTTTGTTATCTTTTCTATAGTTCCTCTATATACAGCATAAAATTCAAGTCAGAATTACAACTCCAAAGAAGTCTTCAGCACATGCCCCAAAAATACACTTGTTTAAAGAGCAGGCTCTGGAAACATTGTCTAAATAGCTTTTAAAACAAAATGCAAAGTGCGGTGTAATGGCAAAGTTTTTCTTATCATGCCGAAGTTTTTCTTATCATGCCAGTACGTCACTTTAATTTGAATGCACAGAAATTGTTCAGCTCTGGCATTGCTCCACTGCTGCAGGATGAGGCCACTGAAAATTGCTGACACTGACATGAAGAACTGAAAATGGGGACAGCAAATTGTGAATGCTGAGTGGTTTCGAGAGCTCACTGTGCATCCTCAAACACATAACAGAGCTAATAAAACTTGTTAGCACAACAGAAATGTAGCTCCATGCGTGCATGCAACTACTGAAATTGCTGTTTATGAGGTTTTTACTAAAATTATGGCTACACTTGTTGTACAGATAATGACGGCAGGTCTTCAGCCATTACTAGTATGGGCGCCTCTACAAGGTACTTACTTTTCCAGGTATGATGAGGGTTAACAGTGTCCTGCAGCACAGGAGGCAGTGGCCAAGGCTATGCAGCCCACTGCAGGGCAGGGCTACAGGGCTGGGCAGCCCACCTGCCCACTCACACCATGAATGAGTGTCTGGGACCAGCCTCTGGAGCCAGCCCAGAGATTAAGGCCTGTTGCTGGGCTTGCAGCACACCCAAAAGCCACCCTGTGACCTGGCAGTCAGCCTCATCAACATGATGCCTAAAATTTTGAAAAGAGGCTTGAGATGCCATGTGGAACTGCAGGCTACCTCAAAAAAAACCATCTGCAGTGATGGAAAAAAAACCCCATGCCACACTAAGATTCTAATCCTATAAAAATATATATAAAATAAATAAAAACAGGAAGGAGAAAGGAAATAGTCACTGGGAGAAAGTAGTGGGGTTTTTCACTGTAGTAGTTTCTGTTTTGGAGAGTTATGAAAATCAGTCCCTCTAGATTAGGGACCAAGCCCAGATGTTGCTATCCATAGGATACTGTAGATGAAGTAGTGTTATGGGCTGGGAAGTGGCATCTCCAGGGCAGCTGCAAGAGCTGCCCAGAGACATGGCATATGAACAGGAAAGATGTTGCTAATTTTGAAATAGCTGGAGGTACAGAGAAATCTCTCATTAGGAACAACTAATCCTCTGTTTATTTGCTTTTACGACAGATCAGACTGGTGATAGTGCCCTGCATATAGCAGGAAAAACAAGACTTTCTTCTAAAATATTAATGGAAGAAAAGTTTTCACAGAGAAAGAAGCTTTCTTTATTTATTTTATGAAAGAAAAAAATAAAAATGCTTTCAAACACAATTCCCTTTGCTGGTTCTGACCTGCCACAACGAATAAGCCAGATGTGTTCAATATAGTGGGTTTTCATAACTTTGTCGCAAAATGTTGGTAGTGACAACTATTAAAAAACTTTTAAAAGGAATGCACACATACTTAAAATGTGTAAATGTTTTCAAGCACCATATATGCCATTAATCCCAGATGTCACATTACAAACCTAATGATCAACAACAGCACTTCTAATGAGCCTTTTGAGGGATGAAGAGTTGAAGGAGAGTAAACCTGAACAGAGGCAGACCAGAAGCAGAAGTAATAAAGTTCACTTGGTCACACCTCTCCTTCCGTGGGCATTTTGGAACATCTAAAAGAGCTGCTTGAGGAAAAGGACAGCAGTTTACTCTAACTGGCCCTTAGCCTGAATTATCACCCGCTGTTTATAGAGTCCCAACATGGATGAGCATAACTACTCAAAATTTGGAGGAAAATCATTACAATCTTAATTCTGAGGTGTAAAAGTTGTCAAGGGACTTCCCATTGTCTCACAAGAAATGTAGCTGATACAGAGCCAAAATCCAGAGAACATTTCTTTCCACATGGTGGCTCATTTCCTTGATTTAACTGGCCAGACCAAGAAATACAGCAGCTGCATGTGGAGTACAATCTGGGTTTATACAATTCAGGAAATAAGTCAGAACGCCAGAGCTTTCTACCATTTGCTCTAGGACAAAACACATTCTTCATGAAGTGAATCTGAACATCCAGCCTAGACTTCTAAGTTTTCCTAAAATCATGGATCCTGAGGCCCAGATTTCCTAATGTTCTTACTATAATGGGTTGCTCTGTAGACCAGGGAATAAGAGAAAACTTCACTGAAAGGGTGTTCTTTAAAAAGTCAGAGAGAATTAGGCAAAGAGCCTAAGAAGACCATCAGGCACGAAGCCAGAAAACTCTTTATTCACAAGCACATTGCAGTGTAACCCGGCCTAGCTTTTGCCATTACTTCAATGGTATAACTGTCATAAAAACATCCAATTTTGATGACTGAGCAAAGTTCTAATGTTTTTTTTTTTTCTAAATGTCTCTCAGAGCATTTAGCACCAGAGGGTGATTTTTCTAACATGGGTTAAGATATATAGTTCTTTGTTTTATATATATTTTTAATAATCTCTAGGTCGAAGGCAAATAGTATGCTATTAGTCACAGGCGTGACAGTTTTATATCTTTAACATCTCATGTTAAAAATGAGAAAATGTTAGACAAGGGAATAAATCCCAGAGTAGATGTTCTGTGTGCTTGTCATACCTGACTGCTCTACTTCTTTATTTGGTGTCAAAGTAGTAATATCGTATGTGGTGTACTGTCTATGTATACGCACAATATACAGTTCACTTCAGATGTAGAAATCAATTACTCCTATTTCCCATGTCTAATACTATTGATTAAAAACATCTTGCGAAACATATCACAAAACATGTCTCTAAAAATTCCTGGTTTTGTTGGCTTTTGAAAGTCACCTACAACATTCTATTAATACCAAATTTTAGAATTATTTTTCTGCTCTCTGTTCTTGCAGTGGAATAGCAAAAAGGACACACTAACTAAAGTTTCTCTTGATTCATGATGCAGCATTTGCAAGAATTAGCCCTTGAGGAGTTGTCCTGTCCTAGAGCATACAGCCTGCAGTGTAGCTCTGAATCAGTGTATCCCAAATACAGAATTAAAACCAAAAACAAAACAAAATAAAAGATGTCATCTTACCCTCCAAATCCTTCATAAGTTCAAGACTACACCCATTTTGTCATTTAAGTTGCTTCCCACCCATATACTGCACAATCTCCTGATGCCTTGATGCTGCATCTTGTCTAAAACTAAAGTTATCATCTGTAGTTTAGGACACTTTCAGATATGGACAGACTCGATCAAATAGGCACATATGCAATCATGCATTGTAAGTACTGAATCCATTACAAAACACACAACACGTTGTTTAATTGTCTTCCTGAAATATGCAAGAAACCATCTTTTTCTTTTCTTTTTTTTTTTTTTTTGGTTTCCAAGTTAGCTATGCTGAGGAGGATAAATGTATTCTGTAATTTGCTAACTGTATTCAAACCAGTCATATACTGCATATAAAAGACACGTTCCAAATTTTAGGCAGCTGCATTTGACTCTTCTGTCATTTCTACATTTCCTTTCCAACACTGCACAGCTACAACCGCAATTATTTGATTGCATTTTTTCCTCCTCCCTCCTGAAAAGCTCATAAATCCTTTATTATTCTAATTTCACACTCCACTTCTAAGAATAATATTTCCCAGAACACAAAACTGTCTGTTTACACTCTGCTGATGTTTTTAGCATTTCAAGCCACCAGCCTACTCATACTCACAAAATATAAAGACATTCTGCTTGTGCCAGAATACACAAGCATCTTGTTTCTGACTTCCTCTTCAGCCACTAGCAGCTATGCATATGTATGAAAATGATATGAATGTCATCTTGGCATTAAAAACATGCTTAAAGTCCTGCCTCAAATTTCAGCATTATTAAACCAGTTTGACAATTTGACCTATTAACAATTCTGCAAATGTGTTATAAGTGGAAGAAAAGGATCTTACCTCAAGTTTTCAGATCTTCTCTGTTCCATGAAAGTAGAGGAAGACATGCAGTATCAAGTAAAACTCATTGGAGTCCTTGAAAATAAATATTTCTTGTCCTTAAGCAAGATGGACCCCCACCAGTTAAGGCTTTAACCCATATTGTCTTGCTACATCAGCAGTTATGACAGTCACGGGCTGCTGGACTAGGCCATCCAATAAATGCTTTATGTAGAACAGCACAGCTTTTACAGTGAAAGCTACAAACAAACCAGCACCGTCAAGTTTCTTAGAGCCTGTCCTGAACCAGTGACACAGATTGCTAGGATGCCACTTACTTCTGTCCAAGAGGATAAAGATGTATTCTAAATAACTGAATCAGATCATGAAGTTGACAGACATTAATCTTCCTCCTTGTCTTGGTCTTGTATCACTCCCTGAAATTAGATAACAAAACTGAGCCATGGGAGTATGACAGGAGCAGTTTTAAAGTTGCAGGCAACTGTGATGTAAAAGATTTCAGACCTTGTCAAACCCAAAGAAAATGCCTGTTCTAAAGCAGATGCATTATAAAATACTTCATTCTAGCAATATGAGGCAATGGCAACATATGTTGAGATATCTAACTTCTCAGCATAGTAAATTTCAATACTTAAGCTCATATAGGGCATGGTTTCATTCTAAGTATAATCTGTTTCATAATTCCAGGCATAAACATAAGTTATTTACTTGTGACCAGTAGGCAGTATAAAATATTGGGTAAAAGAGTAAGCAGAAATATGTACCATCAGGTGCTTGAAATACTGGAGTTATCTCTGCCTCACACATGGACTTGAGGGCAATTCCTCTTGAAAACGTTGTATTATTTTGTATGTTTTTATTTCATGGTCATAGACAAAATATTTTTATGTGAACATTTTTTTGTTTCAAAACTAGAGTGGCAGTCTATAAATTTTTATCCTTATTTATTGAAAATGTTAAAAAGGAAGAATATTCTGTATGTAAACACTGAAGTCCCACATTAGCTGCTTAATATGCAGGAGATAGTATATTTTTGCCATGGGATATAGTAACAAAAGTAGTCATATCTATCTGAAAATAGATAATAGTCTCTATTATCAAGTTAATCTCTATTATATGGCAAAATTGTTTATCCTCCTAGCATAATGCATGAGTATATTTTTTCCTTGAACAAAAGAAAAACCCAGACATTTTCTGCAAAGTAAAATGACATTATTATTATGAAGCAGATGAATAGATGCAAAGAAATTCAAGCTCCTGAAATCTTGAAGAGTATTTCCCTTATCTATTTAACTAACCAAATTATTTTTGCTTTTCTTCTTAACTGATTTTTTTATTTTAAATAAAATTTCCATTTGTCTTCCACTTTTCAATGTCTTGATAGGTTTGGCTTTGGGGAGTTTGGGTTTTTTTTTAAAAAAAGTTTTTAAAAAAAATAACTGTGCCATTTTATTTAAGTATATATTTATATAATTTATAGTATTATAATATATTTTTTATTTTAACAATATATTATATGTATTAAAATATTTGATATAAAAAATTATTTTGTTTTGATGCACCTTCCCTAGAAGTTTGCCTTATATAATTTTGCCTTGTATGACTTTTCTTATAAATCACATAATGAAAATTTCCAGTTTTCAAAGCTTCTTAAGTTTACTGAAAAATAATATATAGGTCACAGTAAAATCTCTCAGAGATTTTACAGAATTAGCTGAGAATTCTGCAAGTGTTAACCAGAAATGAAAGGTGAAAAAAAAGCATTCAGAAAAAATGCACTTAAATAAAGTATTCACAGCTATAAAGACAAATAATATACTTACAGATTATAACTAAAAGAGACTGCAAGATCTCTTTTGTAGTCTTTATACACTCCTTGCCTTTCTCTCATTTTTAATATTGGAAAGGTTTATAGTTACTCCTCTGCACAGGTAATCAACAGAAAGAGGTTTGTAACTCTGTGTTCATCACTAAACATCACGTTCACTATTTCAATCCGCTGCTCAAGTCTGAAGGAGTCCAGCATCTTTTCATTTCCTGAAGAAAAATAACTTTTGTTATTTCAGGAAGGAAAACACATGCAATATTTAGAATAATTAAATTTCAGTCTGACTTTTCCGTGCCAGCCTGCAAGTTTGGTTAGGTCACATTGTCTAGCAGGTTGATAAATATCTGGCTAGTGTTATGAATTAACAGGAATTTGGTTTGGAGCTGACAAATGTCTGCATGGCAGCTTAAACAGCAGTACAATGACGAGAGCAGTCAGAGCTGCCAACTGGGAAGTGACTTCATGGAGCACCATAAGCCAAAAAGCCTCATCTCCCATTTGTTTTTGCTGCCGTTTCTACCATAACAGGCCTCCTTGTCTGCTTTTCCCTGCTTAACAATGACAAATGGCGAGGCAGCTCAGGGCCCTGTAGGGTGCCCTGCTTGTCCCTCAGGGTGCCGTGTCTCACCAGGAGGCCTCTCACTCCTGCTTCCACCAGCCTGAAGCTCCCAGCAGAACCACCGGCCTGGCCACCCCACCTCATAGTGCTGGGGCACCTTTTCCAGCCCCATCTCTGCCCATGACATAAGGGCAGGGCCCACACAGAAGGCAGCCATGTATCCTCCCTCACGGAGTGGCTCCGGCAGGCAGAGCAAAACACTGTTTTGTCCAGGATCTTTGCAAATTGTACCAACCCTGCAGCAGAGCAGAGAATATGCTTTAAAATTATGACCAAATAATAAAGGAAAAAAAAAAAAAAAGGAGCCAGGAAAATTAGGGGCATTAATTTCTTTCATTTGCTCCCCGTTATCAGTCCCTTGCCTGTCCCTCAAATCCCTGAAATGTCAGCAAGAGGCAGGTGCATTACCTACAGTCACTGTGGAGAGAGACTGGCATGGTTTAGGGTCAGGTTAGCCCACTAAAACTCAAAAGGCACTCTCTGTTAATCCCTCTCCCTCTCCAAAGGGGAAAAGAAAGTGAATAAGGAAATCAGTTAGAAAAGGAAAGTAGAACAGTAATAATAATAATAATTTGGAATATATATACAAATATATATAAAACCAATACCGAACCCAACCCGCACAATGGCAATTGCATCACTGTCACACTGATGCTGTGGAGCAGGTACTGTGGAAGTCCCAGACTGGACTCAGTGGCAAATGGAAAACATATTCAGGAGTTGAATTCTGGTACCAGATTCAGGAATACACAGATCGGGATCGAAAGCAGAATGGGCAGAGTTCCCCTCGGATTTCAGCCATTGAAGAAGAGAGGAAACAGAAGAGAGACCCCTTGACCCTTGCAATCCCTCAGCTTTACACTGAATATGATGAATATGGGATCAAATGCCTCATTGGCATTAGGGTCACCTATCCTGTCCCATCCTCCCCGCGGGTGAGAGCTTTCACTTTCTGCATCCCCCAGTGTGGTACACAAGATCTGTCAGTGATCTTGGTCTGCACACCAATGCTTGGTACATTGCCACTGCTAGACGCAGACAGTCTGTGAAAACATGCTGTTAACTTTAGAAATTAAGAAACTTAGATGAAAAGTACCATCACTTAACAGAGTTGTTCTGTTCTAGCTCAAACCAGGACAGAGCCACACAGCAGCTGTCCTTTCAAACACTGAGGCAACCACACTTTCAAGCCTAAGAGTACACAGCCCTTTGCTTTACGCTCTAAAATGTCACACTCTTCCAATAAGCAGCACAATGGTGGCACTACCAATAGAGTCACACAGGTGATTACTCCCATTTAATAACTCGGTTCCCCATGGAAGAGGAGGGTCACAGTCCCACGGGTTATCGTGGTGTTTATTTCCTAAGCAAACCTTCACTGCCATGAATGTCCTCCTGGGAAACATATACTTTGAGCTGTTATTTACTAGCAGAAAAAAAAACAAAAACCAAAAACAAACCCTGAGGCTGTTCTGATAACGATCTTATGGCATTGCTCTCAAAAGTCAAAAAGCAACATTAAAATCATGTGGGCAAGAGTTATTTAATTAACACTCTTGCGCCCTTTATCAACCAGCATCTGAATAAAGGGTGTGGGAGAAGAATTAAGATATGAGAAGTCAGGACAAACCTCTGGAATAAAAAATAATAGTAATTTTTTTAAAAAGACAGATATATTCTCTGTTACATTCTGCTAGAGATCATCTTAAGCAACAGGTTAGTGTAGGGCATAGTATGATATATTGTGATACTGATTTTTATGTGCTGAGAATAGAGTTACTTGATTATATTAGATGAATCCAGATGCCAATTTTTTTTTTCCTTTTCAGAAAAAAAATATGCTATTAATGTTTCTATCACATTTTTCATCTCATGCAGAAGAGACAAAATGTCATGTTTCTGCAGGTTTTTTCATAAGGAAAAGTGACCGTGTATGCAAACAACAGATGCTGTAAAAGGTAACATGCACTTTCTAATCGTACAGTGCTATATAGATGTCCTTATTCAAGGTAGATAACAATGGTGGTATCTTTGATCCCATTATACACTAGAAGTGGCTACCTTGTACAAACTGAGTATGATGTTTTTCTACAAACAGCCCCAGACAGGGACAGGCAAGAATATAATGCCATCGATACTTGAGTTCCAAATCTGAGCAGAATTTTATAAAGAACTTGCAAAGTGATTCAAGAAGCTAGATCCTGAACCTACTCATATCTGTAATAAAGTAACCTAAGTCTTAGTATATCATATGAAAAACTTCTCTTCTTGGGTAGCATAAAAAGATAGCTTATATCCACTTTAACCTTTTCTGATTAGAATAAAACCAGTTTACAGTTCACTCAATCATTTCATTAACTAGAAACTTCTTGCACAAATGAGTGGCAATGCAGGGATATGTTCCTGATGTACAAAAATGAGAATTTCTCTTATCTCAGAAAAAAGTGCTCACGTGCTATTTACAGAAAAAGAAGTGACAAGAAAAGGTAATGTTTCCGTAGCCACAAAACTTTCTAATTTCCTGTTCTTATTCACACTAATTATCTTTTTATGAGCTAGTTCTGGTATTTTTGCAACCAAAAAAAGGGCCAACAAAAATTACCTCCTGCATTTGTGTAGTTAACTCTTCAAATGCACCTATCAGGCTGGGACTTGCTGCAATTTTGTGCTTTTACCACAATCTTTATATTGCTGGAAATCTGACCACAGATGAAATTCAAACTGATATGTGGAAAAAAGTTCCGTGGAAAATATATTTTGCAGTCAGAAGTAAAGGGAAAAAAGTCATTTTTATACTTAAGTATTACTTTTCTCCTTATTCATATAGCTAGTAACCTTTCAGATCTGCTTCATATTGAATTTCTATTCATTGAATGTCCTCTTTTCTGACTTAGATAAAAACTTGCTTATACCTATTCAAAATTAATGCATGCTATATTCTAGCTTGTTCCTGGGAAGTACTCCTTCTAAATATCCACACAGCTATCCTTTTTATATTACTTTGTGATGTTCTGTGTTATAATGTCTACAATAAATAAGTAAAGTTTCTACAGTACATGCTATACATGTCTTCACTGTTGCCTAATCTTTTTGCAAGATGAATAGCAATTTATTTTTATAGCTTATTACTTAGCGACATACATTTTGTGATACCAGTGCAAAGTTACCCAGCTGCCAACATCAGTCCTGGCAGTATGATGAAGGCTATAATTGAAGAACAATTTTAAAATAGTGTTAAGTGATACAAAGGAAATCCACAGGGAAGAATCAATTCAGGTTTTATGTCCAGCATTAAAAGAAGGAAATTAGGTTAGTTTTAGGATTTGGGTTGTTTTCTTTTTTAAGTTAATCCCTGGGTAAAAGCAAACCTAAAATATGGGGTTTGTTGTCCAAGTCTGACAAATTTCTTTAATCAGGGTTATTTGAAAGTAGGTCAGACATCACGCATAACCTTCCTACTTAATTATCTTAAATAATGCTGAAATAGCTAACATTCCCATACTGTAGCAGAGTGAAAATGGGGAGATGATTAAAGTTCAACACATGCTACTTGGCCCGAAACAGGAATTTACGCTTACACAGCAGGAAATGTATCAACAATAAAAAGTTTGTAGTAACAGAGAATGAGATTTCCATAGAGACAAGAATAGTATGGATAATGTTTTATTTATAGGCAAAGGTTGTACTTACTTTTGTGCCTAAAATAAATAAATAAATAAATGGGTTTGTCTTAAAAAAGGAGAATTTCCAGGAGTTGGAGTAAGAGCCATGCAGTGCTGGTAAGTGATATAAGAAGAACTCTGGAAATGATGACAAAGCTTTTCAGCTGTCTCAAAAATGCAGTAGAGTCCCAAAATGTGAGCAGATTTATGAAGTTGTGTATAAACCTTAAAAATATCTGCTTCTTTTAGAGACTTACTACACGTTAAATTCTATGAAAAGTCAACAGGAGCTGGTGTGTCTTTTTAAATCTTTCCAAATTCCTGTAATCAGCAAAATCTTGTCTGAATGTTATGCATACATTGCATTTTTTAGAAACTCCTGCCTTTAAAACATTGAACAAACTTTTAATAAGACAGTGTTTATCTTGAAACTGCTTTATGTATCACCCTGAAGTAATTTTGCCACAAACGCATTCCATTTCCTAACATAAAAGGACAAACCATTTATTGATAAATGTATCCTTTACCACATAAAGGAATTTCCCTTTTCTTCCTTATTCCTTCCTTTCCCCATTCCCCATTTCAAACCACTCATAATCAAACTCCTTTTAGTTCAAAGATGAATTAATGCTACAATCCTTCAACTATAAGATGCCCTAAAATGAAAAATAACTAAAGTCAGGGGACTTGACACAGCTTCTATCATAATGAGCACTTGGTATTATATTCTTAGTGATTTTTTAGGGAGAGAATGGTAGATTTATTTTAAAGTTTGAGAAACAATCCTTACAGTAAATGTAAATAATTTAAGGGGACAGGGTTGCTCTGTAAAGTAAAATTGCTTCTAAAGGTTCTGCCACCACTTCGAGAACTAAGATGTGTTTTCCTGTTACTGTCCTCTTTATTTGGGCTTCCAGCAGTCACGCCTCTTCTGAACCTCCATAGCATACACTGCTGTATGTTTTATTGTTTGTTTTGGGTTTTTGTAAGACATTGGCACTTACTAACTAGCACTTCAAGGAAAAAAAAATTAATTAACTAAGCATTATATAAGCTCCTCGCTGAATGAAAGGAGAGCTTGCCAGTCACTTAGTTTAGATTGCATCTTATTCACAGGTCAAATTTTAAAGTATGAAGGCTCTATTACCACTGATAAACATTCACTGTGTAATTTCCATGACACATTAAACCAAACATTTAGTAACAGCAAAAATATTTAAGTATTGTTGCAAGACGCTTGGCACAATCTGATACATAGTAAAGTTAGTGACTTTGAGAAATACTGATCTGCAAAGTAGTTTCATAAATGAAGCTTTATGTACCTTTAAATCTTAAGATTGCATGCAAGAAGGGGGACAGAGGACCTCTGGTCTGTCCCAACACTTTTGGTCTGGTCT
>WEIS01043562.1:0-27643 GCA_013389965.1 Todus mexicanus
TAGAGAGGTTTTCAAATGATTTTGACAACTCTAATCTGGGTGCAATGGGAATGAGAAAGCAGTTCTGGGGGGTGGCTGGATGTAAAGCTCACTGTGGTCACAGAAAGACAGTACAGGCATGCTCGGTGATACTGCTCAGGGATATTTACACCTGAATGTTTGTCTGTTTCCTTCTGACAGCCTGCTTTGCTTAGGTTTGTGCCACTGCTGGTTGGAACTTTGCTCCCAGGGAGGCGAAAAGGCATGAGAGCAGAAGCAGCCTCTCTTCAAAATGGAGCTGGCAGCCTTATAAAGAGGTAAGCTCACAGAGAAATTGCCTAGAAGCATTTTCATCCATGTTAGTGTCCAAATATGCTCATTTCCCAAGTTTTAATTTCAGTAACAAAGAAATCAGCACTGAGACATCAGTGCTTGCTTCAAACCTTTTCCCTCAGAGCTGGCTGCTCATGTTCCCAGCATATTCAGTGGCTCCTTGCCCTTCTCCATCATGGGACTTCAGCTATACTAGGAAGAGTTTACCTTTCAGAGTTTGCTGAATGAAAAGATGGCTCCTGTAGTTTGACTCACCTGGTAACAAAGCTGTTAAACATACCAGTAGACACAAATCATACAAAGGCATGATCCGTAGAGTGTCCTCTACCCATCTGGATGTAGAGACAAGGCTGGCTGGCTGCTCCACTTTCCCATCTTTGGTGGCACATGATGATTAAAAGGCATGTTATAGTCTTTTATCAACCCTGGAGCAAACCATGGCATTGCAAATGTATTGGAAATTGGCAGCTGGAACAGATTTGCACTGTCAAAGCAGTACAGAGGAGTGCAGTGTAAGCATAAAATTATATCTACAGGCAGGTACTATTTTTTCGTGACATGTTTCAACAACACTTAGCAGAATGAGCTCCACTCCTCCAAGTATCTAGCAAGTCCCATGGTGTAAATAATGCTAACGGGCTACGGGCATGCGGAAATGAGGAACATTTTCCCCATCCAAAGAGTCTGCTGTAGTTCAGTGTAATCTGCTTCTGAGGGAGACTGTGGCTATTTTTAAGACAAAACTGTGTTTTTCTTGGTCTTGTGTTCCAGCTAAAAAACACTGTAATGGAAAGGTGATAGATTATATACTCAGTTAATGGACATCTCACTGCAAAGCTTCCAGCAAGTTCAGTCTTTGTATAGAATACCAAGGGAAATGTTTTCTAAATTCCAGTTGTATTTATTTACTGCTAGATCAAGAAGAAAACTGTATTGTATTTATTAACTAGTTCTCTGGATCCTTATTTTCCCATGGAATAAAAATGACACATTTAATTTATATAGTTTAGTTTAAATTTAATATAATTTATAAAACTGAACCTGTAGCTTGAGGGTACCCGTAAGAGTGCAACATTTAAGCAGGCAAGTGCTGAAAGAATATTCCTTATATATATATATAAACTGAACAGATAGCTGACTGTAACTCACTAATTTCAGTATACCAGGAAGAGTTTCATCTATAGCACCAAATTCTCCTTCTGGCTACACTAACATATATTTATTTCACTGGCTAACTGAGTTTATATGTACAAATGCAACACATTTTTCTTTGGGTTAGATGAACCTATATTGAATATATATATCATGATTCTATGATTCTATGAACCTATAATGAATACCTGACTTGCATTATTTCATTTTTACATTATTTTTTTAAGACTGAGAAGAGTCTTCTCAGCACGAGCAGTGATCTCATTTGCCTTTAGATCTGACCCCAAATAGGAAATGGAATACTTGTGGCCTGGTACTTAATGCAGTGAGTCTCATTTTCCAGGTGCATACATCTGGTCTTTAATGGCCATTTTACTGGGACTGCATCATTTCATTTTGGTTCTTTTACCACAAATATTTGATTGTAATAAGATCTGACAGTGGGATGTGTCATCTGTTGTACCGAATATATAGAACGGCTTGGGTTTACTATTTCTGTCTTCAAGGGACCTCGTGTGCTGTTAGGGATGACAATTTTTTTCATGGCAAAACATTGCTGACAAGATATTGTGCAATGAGACTTGCATGACCAAATATCCTGTGAGTAGTCCAGTGGTTAGGATAGGAAACGGAGTCAGAATAGCCTGGCTCTGTTCCCACTTCACATACTGACTCACTGTGTGACCCTGGGGCAAATCACTTAGGCTGGAATTTCCAAGGGTGCTGAGATGCACAGCTCCCAGGGAAAGCCAAGCAAAGCTGGGTGCCTGACTCCATAACATCTCTTAGCAAATCTCATGTCTCAACTGCTCTGCATCTCAGTTTGCCCACATTAACAGAGGGACAAGGTTATATACAGCTATTCGTTTCCCTTCTATGAAGAGAACAAATTTAAAAGTCTTAGAGATTGTCAAGCCCATGTTTCCAAATGCAGTTTACCTACAAACCTGCAGCTACAGGTAATAGAAGCTCCTGGTCCTGTGGCAGCTCGTGTATGGGCTCAAGGAGGCATGGCTTCTTCTCTCCTCCATCACTAGACTCAGTCTAGGATCCAACACTGTTCTTCCCTGTCTCATCAAACCATGACCGAAAACACACCCAGGCCCTCACATCCTCCACTCACCTCCCTCCAACCCATGGGAGCACCAGTCTTGCACCCTTGCTGTTCACCCGGTCAGAGATCTCAGTCTGCATCCTTCCAGTGTCTCCCACCTTGCACTCTCCTCTCTTATCACCCTGCCTTGCTTTTATGTCCTACCAGGACATGCAGGTGCTGGCACTGGTGGGACTTTTACAGCAGCCACTAAGGTAACAAGGTATTGCTAATCTGTTGCTGGATGCACAACAAACAGAGTGTGAATACATTCATGCCAAAATTTACAAAATTATCTCCACCTACATTGCTGGAAACTGTCTGCAGACCTCGCTCCAAAGCAGCATGCACATCGCTAGGGAACCACAAGATGAGGAGGACCGTCATAAGCCACCGGGTTTCAGTGGGCACACTGCTACAGAACTTTTTGGTTTACTCCTAAAAAGCAAACCGCATGTTATAGTATGGGAGATTTTTACATGCAGGGTGACTTTCAACCAACGTTTTTGTTTGGAAATAGCAAAAGAGAAAAGGCAACTCTTCAGATTGAAGTGAAACCTTGTGTTTTAAAATTCCTGTTCGAAGAGAAGTACTGGGTTTCAGACAACCACGGAGGTTTTTATATTTTTTATATTTCTAAGTTTCTGTTGAAAAATGTGAAAATACTCTCAAGAACGGCTGTTGTCTAACTAGAAACTGTGATTGTAATGAAACCTTTACATCATTGGCCAGCTTCAGCTGAAAATTTATGATGGACCCAGCTGACTTGGCACTGAGAATGGGTCTTGTTTAACTTGGGAAAATTATTTTTTTTTAAAAGAACAAAACTCAGAGGAGCCCAAATCTTCTGTGAATGCAGTGTAGTTACTCCAGTTTACACCAGCACAGTGGTAAACAGACAAGCTGGGAGTTTGCCCACCTACAGGATCTGGTGCAGCTTCAGGTACACAAGGCATTTCCCCTAGTCTCTAGCTGTGATTCTGGAAAGACACTGCTCGAAGTCCTCTGCCATAGCTGTCAGCTCTGTCCTGATGTGTGGATACCATGATGGGTCTAAGAGGGCACCAGACATCATGTTTATGGCCACAGGTACTTGCTGCCCTATGGTGAGGTTTCTGTCTTGGAGTCTTGCCTGGCTAAAGAGCAACATGGAAAGGTGTCAAGGTCCTCTCACCAGTGGCTGGGAGATTGAGCGTGTTTGCATACACAGAATTGTTCAGCCTTTGACAGAGACCCAAAGAGAAAGGAAAACATTAAGGTGAAGAGCAAAACAAATGGAGACAAGGAAGCTTGCCGCAACACTGAATGTCCTTAACATGAAGCCAGGCAGGAGCACAGAAGGGGAGGGATAACAGGGGGATGGGGGGTGGGTCAGAATTTGGCACTGAAATAACTTTTAGCTCACATAGAGTGAATTTCCTTTTTATCACTAGTAGCCTGGGTCATGAAGACTCAGAGGAAACTATCCCATATGTTTGATACTGAACATACTTGGCTGGTTGCTACTTCCAGATATGAGTGAATCCAGTTTGTGCATTTGTCTGACAAAACAGTCCGGCCCTAATCTTTGTTCTCACTTACAAGCTCAGAGTACAACTCAACCACCTTTCTGCTGCCCCAACTGTTGACCCACACGCTGCTGAATAGTCTTCTGGTATGCGTTGGAGCAGCTTTGAGGCTGCTGCCACTCGTGCCAGTGCTTGGTATTTCCAAGAGGCTGCTACCACACCTGGATCACGGAGATGCCAAAATGCCTTTAGACTCATCCCTTTTATCATGACACTTGCACCGAGATGGCAGCAAGTAACAGCCCACTGCCTCCCACCACCGCTCAGGCAACTTCTCCACCCATTTTCCCGCAGCCAGCTAGATCTGTTTTACTGCAACCTCAGAACAACAGAGCAGCACAAATTTGCCTTAGATCAAAGATGATCTGGCCTCATCTCCAAAGTCTTTTTTTTTTTTTTAATCTCCACTTTATCTGGTTACTCTGCCCAGCAGCTTTACAAGGCTTGTGAACTCATGACCAAAGAGAAGTTGAAGCTCACTCATACTCCCCTTGTTAGCGTGCCGCCTGTATTGCACCCTGTCCAACCGCTCACTCCTTCGGCTTTGAAGAAGACTCAGCTCAACTAGTATGAGGGAGGTGACTGGGCTGATAAATGAGCGCTGCAGCTGTGAGGTAAAGAAGTTGAGAAAACAGTTGTGAGTACAAAGAAAGAAGGGGGAGACCGAGGGTACTCTCCAGATAAGATTAATCCAGAATTTTACAAATTCTACAAATCTCTTGATACAATGAACTCAACTCCTCCAGCAAAGATTTGATGGAGAGGGAAAGTTTTTTTCTACTCAAACACACACACACACACATACATATATATAAATACGGACAGAGAAGTTTGACGCTGCTATATTTGATTGTTCAGAAGGCATGATGAGCTTGTCCAGAAATCATTTTTGGTGTCTACAAGTGAAAAAAAGAAATAAATATTTTTGTCACAAGTTACGACAGTCTTTGGAGAACAGCTTTAAGGCAGCATTTTTGTGACAGATGAAACCAAGCAAATTGGGAAATGTGCCAACTTTACTACATTCAAGGTCTTGCGAAACCTTTCAGTGTGTGTGTGGAATTTGTTACCCTGTTGACAACTTTCACAAATGTTTGTTTTGGTTTGTTGTTTTTGTTTTCCCAAAACTTTAGCTTGCATTTTATAGGCTTCTATTTCTTGTATTTGTTTAAATATGTCGTGTTTATTAAAGCAAAGGAAGGTTAGGGCTACTCTCTAACATTTGTGTTGTAGTTTCACGACAAGAATCTCAGCTGCCCAGCTGAGTGAGTTCTCACCATACACCCTTTTTTGGTGCATTTCCCTGTGTTTGTGTGCATTTATTTTATGTTTCTGCTTATACAGGGAAAATATAGGTAATCCACACGTCACGGGTATGCCTTATTTGTGCACATACAGACATAGGCAGGGTCAAATGTACTGTCTCCTTTTCCCTGTACATATGTACTCCTACAGTTTGGAACAGACGGTTTCTCTCAAGCCATTTCTGCCTGTCTCAGACGAAAACTGAACCCAAGCGGGTAGGACCTGCAGGTTCAAACCTGTGATGGAGGGGGAATTTTAAACATGGCTTTCAAAGGAGGTTCTTCATCTTCCACTAAACCGTCTCTGCTATTTCCATTATATCGGTTTGCCTACACCCAGAGCCAGACAGAAACACCCGGGATGGTGTTCACAAGTGCGATTTTTGCTGTCTTGGTTCAAAGGCTCTCAGGGTCCTTTGCAGGGTTTTACCAAGCGAGGCCGGCAGGTTCACACAACAAACTCATCCTCTCACCTTGCAGATGCCCCCCAGCCTGTGCCGCAGCGCAGGGCGGGGAATGGCAGGGAATGGCAGTGCAGGGCAGGGCAGGCAGTGCAGCGCAGGGCAGCGCAGGGCAGAGAATGGCGGCGCAGCACAAGGGAGGGCAGGGCAGGCAGGGCAAGGCAGGGCAGAGAATGGCAGCGCAGCACAAGGGAGGGCAGTGCAGGGTATGGCAGGGCAGGGGAGCGCAGCACAAGGGAGGACAGGACAGGGCAGGGAATGGCAGCGCAACACAAGGGAGGACAGGGCAGGGCAGAGCAGGGCAGTGCAGGGCAGCGCAGCACAAAAGAGAGCAGCGCAGGGTAGCGCAGGGCAGTGCAGGGTAGGGCAGGGCAGGGCAGCGCAGTGCAGGGCAGCACAAGGGAGGGCAGGGTAGGGCAGAGCAGGGAATGGCAGCGCAGCACAAGGGAGGGCAGGGCACGGCAGCGCAGCGCAGCTCCGGCCGGGCAGGCCGCTAGGGGGTGACCGGGCTCAGGCTTCGGCGCAGAGGCTGCTGCAGGCGGGGGCGGGGGATGGGTCCGGGGCGGCGAGGGCACGGCGGCTGAACCATTCCCCCGGGGTTCGATGCCGTGCCGGGCAGTGCTCTTGCCGGCGATGCTGCCGCTGAGGAGCCTCCCGGCCTCACGTCGGGGCTACCCCCGGGCCGGGGGGGCTCCGCCTGCCCCTCCAGCCTTGCTCCCAAAGTCACTCCTGGCTGCGGCTCCCTGAACTCGGCCGCCAGCCCCGGTGGGGGCTGCGGTGGGAGGTCCCGGCTAATGGTCGGGAGGCTCCTGGAGACATAAACAAGAGCCTGGGAAGGTGAGCGCTGACCGCGGGCTTCCCTCCCTTACACACCCCCCCGCAGCCTCCCCTCCACCTCCTGCTCTCACAGGAGCCCCCGGGGGGGCGAAGCGAGTGGCAGTCCCCAGTAGGTCAGCTTGAAACGCTTTCATGTTTCTCCCAGCAAAAATAAAATACCAGCTCCCCCTCCTCCCCGACAAAAGTATTTTTATTGAATCCTACTCCACGCTAGCATGAGGACACTAACAGCACTGTAAAAAGAAGTCCCTATATATCACCCAGTCAAGCAGTCTAAACAACCGTGCTGGAAGTTTTCCAGCCTTGCCCAGTCAATGACCACAGACTTATTTGGAAAGCGATCATTAGCAGTGGCAGTGCTGTAATCCTGCGTTTCTGCTCCTCTCTTCCTTGGGAGCTCCGTTTGTGAGACATGCACAAGCTGGTCTGGTGGCTTCTCGGCGATGTACACTGTCAGGAGGTTAAGTGTGTATTTAACATGCGATTATCACACCCGGAGAACCCATGGCACAAGGGAGAGGATGGGGTTTTACGGCTTCAAGGGGTCACAGCTATGTCACAGTCCTAGAAGATTTCTACAGCACTTAAGTAACCACACTCAGTCAATTAATAAGTATTAAGTTTATAAGTAATCAGCTATTAATACGATTCTTCCATGCACATCTTTTTCATGGGAACCTTTAAGTACTTTTCAGAACCAGTATAGTCCTAGATGAGACTACAACGTTTAGGATATTGGCTACGAGTGAGGAGTCTGATGTTCCAATAATATACAGTGACTATTTGTCATAATAATAGACCAGTTAATTCATTAAATCTGTTGTTTAAAACAGTGCGGCAAATAAAAAAATGGCATTTATTGTTCTAAGCTCAGGACTTGGTTTGCTTGCAAGAGAAAAATTACAACAGCAAAGATATAGGCCTGTGTCTCAGTTTCCTTATTGATACACTGGGGATAAATCTGCAATACCCATCTTCTTAGCAGACTTGCTTGAGACAAAATGTATGAAATTTGAAAAATGCATTGGTATTTTCAGAAAGTGATGAAGAAGTATGATGTAATGTATTAAGAAAAAAATCTTCTGTAGAACAATATACTTGATGTACCTAATTTGAGCTGACAAGTTTTGCACAAGTTGTCATATTTAATCAGCGTATATGAACTACTCCAAAATGTAAAGTGGCATAAAGAGCAACTTATTCCTAACTAGTATCATACGGATATTGGAAGTAATAATACATTCAGATTTCATTGGTTTTACAAGGCATTTAGTGGCGATAAGGAACAAAGAAATCATGAAGTTGCAGGGCGAAGTTATGACGTGTCTGATGGATCTGCTCATAGCAAACCTTTCATTTTTTTTTTAAACTATCCTGCATATACATTATTGCCTTAATGGTTATTTGTGTCCAGGTATTTAGACCTGAAAACTACAATAATGCTGTCTTATGTTCTCTTTTTTTCTGCGGGATAAACAGGGAGGTGTTTGAATGTGTGTGTGCAGATGTGCACGTATACGTGAGCCAGTAACATCAACGTGGTGGTTGAATCTTCTACTGAGAAGTTTGACGGACAAGCTTTATATTCTGCTATGATTGCCACAGGGCTTCTGATCTTTCTTTTCTTAGGCAGAAGGAATTTATTGGCCTAGGCCATGTCTAGTTCCCATGAAAATAAGTCCTGCTGTGTACAGCTTCTGCTCGTGCATTTTGGAATTAATTATTCCCCGCATAAGTGCCGAGAATCACATAAATGTATCAAAAAGCTGGAGGCACCCCTCCTTTGGAACAATATAGAATTAGAGAATAGTTTGGGTTGAAAGGGACCTTTAATGGGTCATCTACTTCAATTCTCCTGCAGTGAGCAGGCACATCTTCAACTAGATCAGGTTGCTCAGAACCCCATCCAACATGATCTTGAATGTTTCCAGGGATAGGTGTTCTACCACCTCTCCGAACGTGTCGCAGTGTCTCATCAGCTTCATCGTAAAATTTTCTTCCTTACATCTAGTCTAAATTTACCCTCTTTTAGTTTAAAACCATTAGCCCTTGTCCTATTGCAACAGGTCCTACTAAAAAATTTTCCCCACCTTTCTGATAGGCCCCCTTTAAGTACTGAAAGACTGCAGTAAGGTGTCTCCACAACTTTCCCTTCTCCAGGCTGAACAACCCCAACTCTTTCAGCCTTTCTTCATAGGAAAAGTGCTCCAGCCCTCTGATCATTTGTGTGCCCCTATATGCAGCTGATAGTCTCGATTTCAGATCCTTTTTTCTTTTTTAATCTATATTTTTTATGTTACGTAGCCCTATATCAGAACAATATCTACTGTAATTCAACAACCTTAACTTAACACAGACTCACTTCATCCCTTATGAAGCAAAGATAACAGAGACCTCTCTGTTTCCTACTATGTGGCTACAAATATTGTATCCAGTATTTTTCTACCCTCTCTAGACCTATGTCTAGACACACACAGCAGAAAATCTCTTTTTGAATGCATTGGACATCAGTTGGTGTGGCTGCTGCAAAATGAAATTTACCCAAAATTGCTCAGTGTAATCAATATCTTGACACTCCACTGCGTATGTTATGGGATTGTCACAAAGCCTCTGATTTCATCACCCCACAATGAATGTGGTTGCAGCAAGTAATCTTAATACCCAATAAAATTATTTTACAGACATGAAAAAGCTCTCTTCCCCCTGGTATTGAGGAATTTGTGGGTAGGGCTTTGCAGACTTGCCATATTTAAATGAAGCTTACAGACAAAACAACAAGATATGTTAAACACTTCTAATAACATGGTCCAAACCACATGGCTCCTCTTAAAGGCAATCATGGAATTTAAACAGCCAAATAAGGTGCTTGATTAAATATGGAGACATAGGGGAATACTTTATTATATATAATTACTCGTTACACACCTGAATACTTTTAACATGGAATCTCATGATTTTAAATAGTTGCATTTCTCCAAACAACAGCATAGATTAGTGAACAGATTAGTGTGTTTACTCAGCTTTAAAACAAAGTGTTCTCTGAAGACAGTGGAATGATGATCGTTGCTTTTTATGCCACCCTGTTTTGAGCTGTGACACAGAGCAGCATAATTTTTCCTGAAAGAAAGCATCACTATTGTGACCAGTTTTGCCTGAAAATATTAACTGTAGTTTCCATGTTTGCCTTTTTGGTTTTTTGTGGGGGTTTTGTTCTTTTATTTTTTTTTTCTTTATCAACATCTTTTCTTACATCCTTGGTAAAACAATCACTAAAACATTAAATGACCCTAATAAAACTGAACCCAGGTTCAGAACTTTCCTAACAGACTAATTCCAGTTTATAACTTTATGGTGATTATGGAGCTGTAGCATGACTGATAAGAACCTTCCCCCACGCACGTACACACGCTGGTGTGCCCATGAACATGGGAGCAGAGCTTCCCCTCTGCCTACCTCTTCTTGGTAAGTCCAAAGCTCTTTCTTTCCAATGTCTCACTCAATAAACTACATTTTTACAATTATTTCCTTTGCCTTAGAGGAAATGGAATAGCCACCACAGGTATCCTGGCAAAGTCCAGGAGACAGTGATGTTGGAAGTAAAAGAAATTATCTTCAGGAAAATAATCATGTGTTGTCCTCAGGATGACTTCTGCAAACCAGGAAAAGGATTCTCCAGTTGAGTCTCTGCTGGAGCTTTGCTACTATGGCTCTAGTAGGAAGTCTCTACAGCTCACCCTGTCCTAAAGTAACGCTCCACTTGTTTAAAAGCCTGCTTAGCCATTCATCCTCCTAGTGCTCCTGAGACACACGGAATTCAGCAGCGTTACTCACACCATGTCATTTGAGAGACAGAAGAGAAGGAGAATGATCTGCCCAAGACCCGCAGCCAGCCCATGGTAGAGCACAAAGTAGATCTGCTCCCAGTTTCTGCTCATTCCTCCAGACCTTTCTTTTTTTTGGCACACCCCCAAACTCATCCTGTGGTTCATGAACCTTAACAAACCTTTCAGTGAAGCTTGTCTGGGTTTTGGATTGGTAAAGAAATCTGAAACCAAGGCAAGGCTTTGCGTGGTGTGTGCTGCGCTATGAAAATTTCACGTGCCTGTTTTTCACCCCAATTGTTCAGCCATAATAGCATGGCACAGCGGGTCAGAAAACTACTAAGTTTTACTGAACGGCCCGGTTTATAAGAAGAAGGTGATGAGAGTGGCGGGTATGGAAACTGGCTTTTCAAGAGTTTATGAAAGTTACCACTTCCTCTGGGAATCCACATTCCTTGCAAAATCTATTCCTATTCCCACCCATACAACCCCTTTGTTTTCACTGCAGTGGTCCTGTGTATCTAAGACTTTGGCACTATGTATTTGTTAACAGACTTCTCATGTGTAGCTTGAATTGCTCATAAAATCCTGTTTTCCGCAACCTGTACAGAGAAATATAGAGTAACTAGGTTAACTGAAATGGAAGGAAAGCAATTTTAAGTCTTTCATAAAATTTTAAACACGAAAGGATAAAGGGCTCAAACAATAGTGGTTTTAATATGTCTGCACTAGTGCACTCTTGAAACCAGTTTGCAAGTCAGCCATGAAAATGTGCAGTCTGAAACTTTTTTTCTGCTTTCACTGAGGCCACCAGCCTGCTAATCTTTGCCCCAAATGTGGACATATACTGTAAAAAAAGCACAGCCTGTGCAAACTTTTACTCAGCACAGTAGTCGTTATTTATTCCCCTGGGGCTTTTTTCCCTGCTATGGCTACAGTCTATAGACTATTAGATTAGTGGAAGCAGAGTTAGACTCATACATGAGATCAGGCCCTATGCTGCTGTTTTGGGGAGCAAGGGGGTACAAGAAGCTCTTTTACTTTCCCTTCGTAGCTTGTTTGTGTAGTGTTTTAAGGAACAAAGCTCACTGTCAAACCACCATTTAGAATTTGATTGTGTCTACCCAAGCTGTGCTAAAATGAAAGGTCAGTAATCTGCCACAGTCCCAGTGTTTCTCAGTACAGCAAAGGTGGTAGGCAGACATCCGTTTTCAGCTCCAACTGTGCTGACCAAAGAATCCACCATGTCTGGCTGCTTCACACTTCGCACCATCTGTTTAGCACTCCCCAGTTCTGCCAGCGGAAGGACTTGTGGGAGAGTTTAGGCAACCCACTGCAGACAACGGCTGCTGGGAGGGCTCAGTCCACTTCCAGCAGCCGTCTGATTTGAAGGAGACTCTCTATATCCCACTGCTTAGCTGGGTTTTTTAGCAATCTTGGTTGATCTTAATAAAAACCCCAGAAGACACCACCTCACCCTACTGAATTTGCAAGAACATTGCTTATGTTGTTATTCACTGCTACAACAATATTAAACACAGATATGTAAGTGGGTAGGTAGGCAGAGAGAGAGTGGGAGAGAGAGGGGGTTTTGTCCTGTAAAGGCACAGTCTGAAAAGAAAAGCCACCATACACTTACACAAGCAGTGACATTTCCTCACATTGTGGACTTGTCCCTTAATCTGTATCTGAACATCCCAAAAACAGGTTGGGGTGCACAAACTTTTCTGTTTAGGAAGCTTGTCCATTTTTTTCATCTGTGTCTTTCAAGCTACTGAAGAATTAATTTTCCGTTGCTTCTCCAGAATCTAGCAAATGCAACAGTGAGAAAAGCATTACCATTAAAGGGGGTCAAAGTAATCGCTGGAGATGCACACAGTTTAGGTGTGTTGTGATGATTCTGGCATGAAACCCGTTGATCTGACTGCTGGTTTTGTCCTGACGTCATTCTTCACAACATATGTCATGCATGGTTAGCACATTTTGTTTCAAGTTTCCTGGTCCCTTATTTTATCTCCTTCCTTGTATGAACACAGTAGTTATGAGACGATACTTACCACCCATAATTTGCCCCTCCAAGGAGAACACATCAGGAACACCTTTCAAAGGCATACAACATGAAACAGTATATTAGAAAGCTTATTCAAAATCGTTTGTTGATGACTTCACTCTTTTGAAATTTTTCTTTGACAGACTGTTTTTGATGGGCACCTTCCAGACAGCTCTGCAGCATCTGAACTGAACAATCTGCTGCATAAAATGAAAACCACAATCAACAGCACTGGGACATCCCGGCGGCCCAGCAGATCGAGGAATTCTTTCTTAAATCTTAGCATCTTTCTGACTCTGGAGCTGTATTTTTATTTTCTAAGCATATCTGTAATGCTGGTATCTATTTAGTTCCAAGGATTCAGCCAGGGCACAAACCCCGTTCTTGACAGTGAGAAGACATCTGAAACAGCATTTTGTGCAAAACTATAATTAATGTAAAGTTATTACAAGGCTTGTTCAAAAATGGTAGCATTAACCACAAGAAATTTTAAGTACATTTCTTTTTTTCTTACAAAAGATAAAGGTCACACATAAGCTGAGCCATCGCACATGCAGATTACAATTCACAATTCTGTATTTTTGTTTTAATTATGATTTTAATGTGATTTTTATGAATCACAATGTGAGAGCTGACTGCAATGGATAGGGGCATAGAGGGCTGTACAAACCCTTAGAAGTGTGCTGGAAGTTTCTTTTGTCTAACACACCAGCTAACTTCTCGATTAGATAAAGACCTAAGAAAACTCCCCTGGTGGAGAAGATGACAATCAAATGTGGAAATCTTCACTGTATAGAGCACCCTGGGGTTTGTTAAATATCTCCAGATCTGCTTGTTCTAAGTGACAATGTTTATTCTTGCAAGTGAATTCCAAGATAGCCTGGCTTCCTTGGGGTTTAATCTCAGCCTTTTTTTGTTTCTCTGATTAGTTGGAAACTGTAGCAGGTCACCCCGGCTCTTTGAAGAATGAAGGGTCTCATTCCAGGGTGAGGCCCAACGAATTTGTGAATGAATGAAAAGTTAATTGAGGAAAAGGGTAGAGCATACTTCAGTCATAGTTAATTTAAGCAAAGCTGATAAGTTAGTAAATAGAAACACCAGTGTATTCTTTCAAGGAGAATTTTTGCTCTTACTGATATCTTAGGTGCTGTTTCTCTGGCCCTTTTAAAGATTGGTGCTTGTCGTAGACACTTTATTATCTAATCTTCTACCCAAGGAGAGATTCTGTAGTGTTGAGTAATTACAAATAGATTGAGCTCTGTTAGAAAGAACATTTACAAAAATAAAAGGAAAGCTTATGCCCTATAAACTTCATGACTTTTTTACTTTATCTCCTTGGATTTCTTTATTTATTTATTTATTTTAACAAACAAATATTATGAAAAGTAAGATCAATGTCCTATGTTAGTTTTTTAGGAAGCTGAATGAAACTGTTGAATTTTTCTGAATTTTTATTGTACCCGAAATGTCTTTTGTAACACTTCAGGATTTTAGTAAAATATAAAATTGCAATAATTACTTAACAAAAGGCTTCTACTAAATTTAAAACGGTTATATTAAAGAAAACTCATATGCAAGCAAACAAAAAGCACTCTTTCTTCATGTGTAGAGAAGTGGAAGAGAAAGCTGCATTTTGCTAGAGGAAAGGTGCTTAAGGAAAATGCATAACTGTGAGCTATGCAATGAAGGAAGAAGAGCAGTGAAAAAAAGCAAAGGCCACAGGCAGGAGCTTTTAAAGCTTCTATGGTAACATTTTTTAATAAGTCAGAAAAGCCACACCAAAGAGATGGAATCAAACTTTTCCTCCGTTTTAAATATGCTTTGCACTTAGAACTTGCCACCCACACATCTCAGCGCACCCTGCCATCGCTAATGAATTTAGTCTCCTAACAGTCCTTGGAGGTGAGTGCTATTCTTGCTCAGGAGATAAGGCAAATGGAGCAGGAAAAGCTTAAACAATTTGCCATATGTCATGCAAGAAGACTGCAAAAGAGTTAAAAATAAAAGATAGTCTCAATAAGGACAGAATGACTTGGGGCCATTGTAAGGTTGTACTGGCAAACCTCAGTGGGGAATGTTCTTCAGCACAGCCATGGGTGCTAGAAGCCGTGAATGGATGGTCTTTCATTGGCTACACTCACATTTTCCAGACCAGGCTTCAGGAGAAGCTGAGATCCCACTAGCAGGTGCCACCACTGCTTTGCAGAGTGATTTCAGGTTCTACGCAGCCTCTCCCTACACATCAGCTGCTTGCCTGCCCAAGGTGGGGACCGTGACACAAATCTACACAAAGCATTTGAAGATACAGAAAAGCAAGAGGTATTAACTCCCTGGACACAGGTCTAGATAAGCTCACTCAAAAATTGGATTGAAAAATCATAAAAGAAAGATGTATGAGACTCCAGTTCATAGATGTCCAATGTACAATTTTTGCAGGTTTCTAATGGAGCCCTATGAGAGCCCACATGTCCTTCTCTCTTTCTATCTCTAGCAAAGGGAATTACTGCAATTCAAAGGTCCTGCTGGTGTGACTAGACATTGCCCTCCATTGCTTTATATTTGTGCATGTGCATATGAACAAGCTAATCTGCAATAAAATTTTGAGGGTCCCCTCAAGCTAAAAACATTACAGCTTCCACTGCTTTTACTAAAAGAGGAGCCCTTTGAGCCATTACAAATCCAAATCCTAATACAACAGCATTAAAGATGACAGGTAAAAATCCGCTACTTACCTGTACAAAACAGCTACATGATGAGTAATGAAAACCTACTTTAATTAATGTATAAACATATAATAACACTTGCAATGTGATTTAAAGATGTCTGCATTGTCAGGATTGGTTTCAGGGACAAGAAAACAGGCCAAAGGTTCCAAGCCTAGTTAGCGAACAGTTCAAGACATGCAAAGCTCCAGAGGAGGAGGGAAGAACCTGTACCTTAGTCTCTGCTTGACTCCACACAACATCTAAGGCACTGAATCTCCAACTGCACTTTACCACAAATATAAATGACTAAAACTCTCCCACACATCCTATTTACTAAGTTAACCAGCTTAATTTTTGTGCTTAAAGAATGCTAGACACAAAAGACATTGTCTGTGCCGTCAAGAGGATTACAAACCAGGTACTTTGCTGCCCTGTAGCTCAGCTGAAGCAGGTATTTGTCTTACAAAAATAGAAACAGGAGTTTCACTCTTTCTGTTGATATCAAGACATCATTATCAACATAACAAACAGCAGATGAAATGAGAAGCTAAAGTTTCAGCTGAAGGGGCAACTCTTAGAAGTTTTAGGTCATGTTCAGCTTCAGTAATTGTGGTCAGTCCTATGCATAACCACAACTCACTAGCATGACTTCAATAACTTTTCACCATGGATCCACAGGCTGGTTTAAAAACGTGCTGATTAAAACAGAAGCAAGACCACTTTGAAAGCCTTTTCAAAATGGCATATATGGGTCCAGAACAAGAAAAAAAGGCACCTCAGAGTTGCAAGATGCAGTGTTCCATTTTCAAGCCCCTAACTCCATAGTGCAACACAATACACATCTCAACTACGATGCTTGCTGCTGCTTCTGCTCCCAGGATGAAGGTGCCTCCCTGGGGACCCCATGCAGCCCAGCTGGGAGCTGCCTGAAACCAGAACAGTGCTCCATAATCCTGGGGAGGCTGCTGTCCCCTTGGGCTTTCATTCACCTGGAGGCCTCAGCTTTTCTCGAGGAGGCTGGTTACTAAGCTGTGGTAAAAAGCAAAGTAGCCAGGTCAATTTAAACTTTGACCTTTTCCCTCTCTCTGCTGTGACACACAGCCAATATGCTTCCCTGTTCTGGTTAACACAGTGGAGGTTAGATCATTTACTCAGGCTGGGAGAGTTAGGTGTAGTCTCATATGCCCACCCCCTGCCACCCAACCTCTCACCTACACAAGATCATAAGCCACCAGGGAAAGACTTTGGCTTCCTCACTGAGGAGTGGACAGAGTCCTGGTTACCACATGGGACCCACTCTGTTATCCACTTGCCAGGAAACTGAAAATAAGTAAACACCACTAGAGATGGGGACCAGAATATGATGCTTTTGTCTCAAGCCCATTAAACTTATACCTTCTCCTTTGTCTGCTGTGGCTGTAAATGGCTTTTGTGAATAGCCTGGTCCAGCAGGCATGCAGTAGGTGTGTGCCAGCCAGGTAGAGCCCTTCTGAGGAGCAGCTACTTTAATTTACCTTTTGGCCATGTGGCTGGGACCCCGTGTGCCTCCATGGATGTCAGTGTGGAGGGACATCACTGCAGCCCACCCCAGATACAAATTGGGCAGCCTGCAGCAGCAGCCCCTGCTGCATCCCCTTCCCCCTGCCCCCTCTTTGGCCCCCAATGGCTCAAACTGAAAAACTCAGGAAACTCAGATCCTGGGAGCGGAATACAAAGCACATGGAGGAAAGATGCTGTGCTCGTGTCTGCCACTGCCTTTTGCTCTCCTTTTTTCAAAAGGAACTCTTCAGGAGCTTTGTTATATTGCCTTCTTTCTTTCTCTTCCTCTCCTTTTAAATGTTTAATCCTTATTTCCATAGCTTCTCCACTATCCACTGGAGCATTTTTTCTCTATAACTGCAGAAACTATTTTTCATTTATTATAGCTTAAGACACTCAACTTTTACTTCGGAAGAACTCATTTCCCTCCAATTCTGTTTCCTTTCTAAACTGCCTTCATCCATCCCATCCCCCAGCACCACATTTTCTGCCCTGACTAATTCCTCCTGTGGCAAGAAGTGCAGCTTATCCTGGGCCAAAATAGCTTTCTCTTTCTCCTCTCCTCTCCTCTCCTCTCCTCTCCTCTCCAGGAAAGGACAGATCAAGGCCTGTGTGCAGAATTCAGAGACATCACAAAGCAGCCAGCTCAATTTCAACTTTGACCTTTTCCCTTTCTCTGCTGTGATACACAACAGCCACTTACCAAACCCAAGCTGGTGAAATAACAGCCTCTTTTTGATCTTTTTGTAAAACCAGCAAATACCTCCACGTTACCAGTTTAGCTACAGGTGTGAAAAATATTAACAGGGTTCTATTTAAAACTAAAACTAAAATAAAATAAAAATCAGTGACCAAGTCTTCATCCACCCTCAAAATGAATAAACCGTGCCTTCCATTAAGTCTTCTTTAAAAGTTTTCTTCTTTTAGGTATAGCAAACTATAATTCCCCCTGGGAAATACACTTTTAATTATAGCTACCATTTGGGGTTTTGTTTTAATTACAGATTCAGTGCTTCACAAAATTATATTTTAAATTAGTTGTGTTCTCTAATTATTTTATTTTATTTTATTCTTTACGTCTTTTAAAAGTCAACAGGATAAGTCTTTTACATCTCCCAGTCAGTCAAGGAAAACAAATGCCATTCCTACTTGACGTTCTTTAAGCTTCAGCGATTTTGTTATTTTAACATCTCTTAAATGTAAAGAACTTTTCAAGATGTCAATTCTCCCACCAACAAACTTAATTAAAATGTACATTTAAATGAAAGAGAGAATTAATTCACACCATTCCATTTGCTTATTACTTGACAGTCAGGGTGTATTAAAAGCTCAGGTCTGCGAAAAGAAAACACAGAGAACGAGGCACAAATAAAACAATCGGCATCAAAATATCATTTTCTGTCACCATTTTCCTACGTTCCTATAATAAAACTGTCAACTGCATGAAGTTATTTTCTGCTTTTTATGAGCATGGATTATCCTCACTTTCCAGTGAATTAATTTCACTGACACTGTAAATTTTTGTTTATGCTCGTTTTTCTTTTTAATTTTAGAAGTCATGATAGTTATGGCTATTGCTATATTTAAACATGCCTCCCACCCACCCACACCCCTGAACTGCCGCCTGGACTATCAGTAACTTTTTCCAGTTAATTCTCTGTAACAAGTCAGTGTTTCCTTTGTTTGAAAGGTGACTTCTAGAACTACTCACTTCCAAACAGGAATAATATCCGTTTCGGGGTTTATTCTTGTTATTTTCTCTTTAAGAAATGAAATAAAATAAAAATCTACGCTGTTTGCCATTTTGCATGGAATGTGTTTTGTTTCAAGGCAACTAACTAATGTTTGTGGAAAGTCTAATAATTAGCAAAGTACTCTTTTCTTGTGCAGGGGGCTGTATTGATTGGGGTGCGAAGCTCCAAAGCTGGGCAGAGCTGGCCTTTTGCTGTCTGTCTGACTAATTCCTATGCATCTACGATCACCAAAAGAAAGGCACAGAGAAACAAAGTTGGTTTTGTCAGCAGCTCTGGTCCCAGTTCACTCTGCCCAGAGGTGTCCTGTTGATGCAGGTGGGCACAGTGCTGCCTGCCTGGCTCCCAGCTTCTCTCTGAGTGCTCAAAGGGCACACTCTGGTTTCCTCCCCAGTTCCCCAAAGGAAATCAACAGCTTTCAAGAGGCTGGAGCCATGCTCCATGTCTCTGACAAAACCTCACTAGCAGCCTTCCCAGCCTTGCAGATCGGGGAAGCAAGTTCCAGAAGTTGATAAAAACTCCAGGGGGCCAAAGCGTCACTTTTGGCCAAGAGCATCACGGAGGAGCGGGAGATGTTGCCTTGGGGTTTGGTAGGTTGCCTGTTTTGAATGGAGAGAGAGGTTTGTGCAGCCCACCTGGGAAAGTAATGATGGGTGATGAGAAATTCCAGCTTCTGGAGATCTCCCCCTTCACACCCAAAGGCAATCAGATAACCCCTCCTCAGGTCAGCTTGCCAGGGAAGGGCAGGTCAGATTACTGTAAAGTGTGGATAATGGCCAAAACATCCACGTAAAGTCTTCTTTACGAAGCTGTTCTTAAGTTGTGAGAAGTAGATAGGCTGAAGAGTCTTTGTGGTACAAGCTGTCTTTGGCAGTGTGAACATAGTTGATCTGTTCTTGATTGCATGACTGGCTAGGAAATTTTGACTGTAAAGACTCAATGTGACTGTTGAGAAAAAAAAAAAAAACGTACAAGGGCTATTTTGGGCATAATAGCTAGTTATTCTGGACACTAAGGAAATACCCACGTACACATCACAAAACGTTACATATATGGAGATGCTATGACAGCTCATACTCATACTGTCTCATAGTTTCCATTAAAAAGTTCTATTTTCAAGGATTTCATCATTCACATTTACTCTGGGGCAAAAGTAGACATACAGTATGCCTTGAACAATGGGAAGAGAGCTGTAAAAAAATCTGCTACCCAAACCAAGTAATTTAATAGAAGAAAAATAGTAATTTATTAGTAAAAGTTTTAACAACAACAACAAAAAGGTCGGTAGTGGAGTAACACAATTGTTTCCTGCATCTATACTTTCAGAGACAGTCAATACATTGTATTCCTTTGATATTCCACCTCCCACATGGGATTTTGAAAGCGTTTACAAACATTAGTTATTTCAGGGTTGCTGCCGGGTAAAGTGTAAATTATTCCCATTTGACATATGAGGAAACCAAAGGCCAAAGAGGTTCAGCTTGATGAAGAGACTAATGGCATAAGATCACATGAGTCCCAGTGTCACTAATTCTCTAAGTTTCTTCTAAACATCGCTGCTTTCTTCAGTTACGGATATGTGTGTGTCCTTGCCTTTGCAGCAGAAAAAAAAAAGAAAAGAAAAGAAATTCATTTGATTTCCAGTGTGATTTAGAAATGTACTGCAATAAATATGTGCTATGTCACCTTTGAGACTGCTGTCCTCAAGGTTTTTGTCTCTGCAGTGAATGACTGACTGTGACAAAAATATATGTATTGTCACCCGAGAATGTTTGAGCTTTACTCTCAAAAAAGGACTGAGCAATGTATTAAAGGTGCCAAAACTTTGCAGGCTACAAAGTGTAAGGTGGTATCTGTCCTGGACGAACTTTCAAACATTCATCTAAGTGGAAATACCCTTCCACTTAGCACTGGTTTTCAGTACTGAACATCTTAAGATATATCAGTTCACTACAAATTAATCAAAATCAAACTCAACACAACCTTCCCGCCCTGGTTGATTTCTCTTAAGTCATTAGGACACAATTCTCTCACCTTTTCATGTTCTTTTTTCCATAACATAGAAAGGGATCTTGTGCTCCCTGGTCTCTGCGTATAAATAGATCAATGGGCTCCAGGAGCTGAAGCTTCAGAAAAAAATACAGAAGTACTGGAGATGGACAAACACTAAACATTACAGTTTCACTTCTGATGGGCTTGCAACCCCAGATGCTGCTGTAAACAATTTCATTTCTGTCAAGCTCGTGACCCCACTTGTAACTGCTGTGACCCCACTTCTGGTCATGACTTTTAGTTTGGGAACTGCTACTGGAGATACCGAATTATTTATTTCAAACACTATTCTTAGAGCTGCTAATTCCCCTCCTGCCAAATGAAAGCATCAGGATTCGGAATCCAAGAAAGTGTGAGATGGAAAAATGTTAAATATGGTAATTTAGAGCCTTTTCTTTGAACCTACCTTTCTGTATTAATACCCCCTCCCCTTCTGCAGAATGCATGCATGAGAATCACAGCCCTATCACCTTCCACAAATTTATAGTGAGCAAAGTAACGGTGACCTCCTCTGGAAAAGCTCTTGTAAAAAAGAAATGCAACACAAAACCCATGTGCTATCTGATACTTTTGAGAACTCACAGTTTTTCCTCAATGTAGAAATGCCCAGAGACTGATGCCAGCCCAGCCCAGCCCACACCTTCTCCTCCCTCCAGCTGAACCTGCAGTGACTCCCTTTGCCAGGAGGCTGTTCTGGGCCCCGGCTCCCAGAAACTGCTGGGAAGGGAGCATGGGGCTGGAAAGGTGGCTGCTCTGGCTCCCACCTCTGAAATTTGGGACAGGTTTAGATCCCACACCTTTCCAAACAGCCAACTGTTATACCTGTCGAGACCTTTTGTCTCCAGTTTTCTAGGGCATTACCAGAGTCAAAACTGGGCTGGTACCGTTCTGTGGAAGCCAAGAAAAAGGCAGCTAGAGAGAGAATTGGTTTCTGCAGGAGAAGGAAGATTTGTCTCCATAAGGGCAGAGGTTGGGCTCTTCTTGTTTTTTCTCTTTCCCTGGGCACTGGCAGTGGCAGTGGTGCAGCAGGGCAGGAGCTAGCGAGGAGCTTGGGAAGCCTCCCCATGGGCAGGCTTTGGCTAATTGGAGCCAGAATCCTCTTGGATTGCCAGCTGCCAACACTGCAGCTTGTCTGAGTGGCGTGTGGCCTTTGGTGCTTCTTTATGATGTGTAAAGAAACTCCAAAATTATATTTTTCTTTTAGTATTAGAAATTCGGCTGTTGGCTGACTTGGAAATCTCCCTGGCAACTGCGGAGCAAGGAGAGGCAATGACATTACAAGAGCCAAAAAGTGAAAGCCGAGCAACTGAGAACCATTACCAAGAGCTGCCAGCTCTAATGGTTCTCCTTATAGTCTAGAGGACTTCAGATGATCTGAAAGTTTTGGAGGAAAAGGGTTTTTTGGGTCTGCAGGATGAGCTCCCCTAACTGGTTGTTCCCTTTCTCCCACATGCCTTCTTGGGAAAGGGTCACCCATAGGTGCTCCAGCTGCATTCCTTTAAAGGACCAAATGCCAAGGGCTTTGCCTTCCAGCTGCCCTATTCTCCTGCTCACCACTTTGCAAGAGAGGGGAGGCAATAACAGGAGGCATATGATTAGAAGAACTAAAGAAATAGTGGTAGCTGATGAATGCAGCAAGACTAAATTGTATTTGGAGAAATAAGAGGTGGATAACAAATTTTGGAGGCTACAGGGATGAAGGAAATTTATGCATGAAAATAAACCCATATTGATACGAGACAGGAGCACACAATTATGTTTTTGGTATAGAGGCTGGGAGAAGTTCCTGGGGATGTAGCATGAATAGTTGTAGTCCATCATAACTGTGCCTGCATTTCCAGCTCGGTCGATGCTACAGGTAAAGTCAGGAGTTGCAACTGTGGTTGTAGGACACAGAAACTCAGGTAGAAATGGATTATCCTTCCTCAAGGTTGTGGGACAATGCACAGCAGCACTGCCCTGGGATTTAGGGTGAGTGGGTGTGCAAGATAAGCAGCAAGTGGCTTCTCTGTGGTAAAGCACAGGTTACTAATTATTTCGCGTAATAGTGTTGTGAGGAACTCTGTTTAAGCAAGTAAACACAGTTCTGCTGTATGAACTTAGTTTTGAGTTGTAGATACCAGGCCTGATCACCACCTGGTCCTTGTATTGGGATAAGTTCTTCTGACTTCTTTCATTTGTCCTGTTACAGCTGTTTCTTTGTTTTGCTGATTAAAGAAGTATTTATGGAATGGCAACAAATTAAATATAGAAGAAATGTGTGTGGTAATGGTAACTCTGTGGCACAGATCATGTAAATGGAGTTGTAAGTTCTGAAAAATTTCCCCTTGCTTTTCCCTGGCTATTTCACAGTTGCTCTGTATGTTAACGTGTTCCACACAGGGGTCAGCGGTAGTTAACTATAATGAGGTAATTACAAGGTACATTGAGTACAGATGTATGTTAAGGGACATACATTAAGGATGTAGACTAATGGTCCTGTGGTGACAGCAAGTTCGAGACTTGGAGTAATATTCAGTACATTGAATGCCTTTAATATCACTTCTCTTTTTTAAAAGTAGGCTTTATTAGCTTTCTTTTTGCTGAGTACTGTGTGTATTACCGTGTGTATATTTATATTTATCCGTGTGTGTGTGGAAACTAATGACAGAGGTCAGAGATGTCAATCTAATGATGCAAAACAGGCAATAGGTGTGTTTGTATTTTTTGGTACAAACATTCTAGGTAGATTTAAAATGACTCCATTGCTGTTAAAATGAGAAAATGTTTTTTGTTATCTTTGTGTGTGTGTGTGCGGTTTTGAAAAAATAGCTGCAGAATAGATGAATAGGAAGCAATAGTGAAGTTGGTCAAGTGAAACAGTTGCATTGGCCACAGAGAAGAGGAATAATGTGTGAAAGGAACTGAGAACGAAGTCAAAACATATGTTTACATTATAAACACAGCTCTTGTAGATATCTGAGCTACCTTAAGTGAGGTGGTGTGAGTTCTCTTGGCAGGAGGCACACCACAGCAAGCAGCTCAGCATGGGCTGTAAAACTTGCTTCAGGCTGGCCAAGGCACTACCTTGGGTGGTTAATCTGTGCCGAGCTATGAGCTGCTGTGATATTACCACTAGCAACACCTGAGCTGGTAATTTAATACCAACCACCAAGCTACTGTGATGTACAGCTCTCACTTCTGCAGCACAAAGGCACCGAGGGCAAAGTCTGAGTCTTCTTTTGGAGAGAATGAGGAATCTCATTGAGGACAAAGGATGTCTATTTTTGACCGCTGCGATGAAGAAGTTGCTTTTTGGGGTCTTGGGATGGTTCAGTATCAGTCAGAAGTCTCACTCCAAGGAATTTGCATTATTTTATCAATATGTACCTAACAGTAAGATATTATGATGGCAGACTAACAGAAAAATCTCATGAGGATGTTTTGTACTCAATGTAAGATTTGAATAGTATGCAATTATCAATAGACCAAGTACCAGGCTTAGGAAGCATCAAAAAACTATTTAAGAGCTTAACAAAAAAATATCCTATGCATTGAAAGAAATTGTAGTAGAAAAGCCATCACATTAACGTCCAATTAAAAGACCACCACCAAGATGGAAGATGCCTTTTGATTAAGCTGGCACCCTTAACTTAGGTATTTTCTGCAGTGTATGCCTGACCTTACAACTTGATTACTTGAAATTATGGTATTTGTATCTTCAGTAAAATGTGTATATAATACACGCTGTATGTTATACCTTACTGACAATGAAATCCCTGTAAGGAGAATGAATCTTCATCTAAACCCACGTAACAGAATGATTTTTGTGTGTGACTTGGTTACCTGTTGCGACACAGAACCAGACCTACGAGTGTACGCACGCCCCACGGAGGCGCAATTCTTCTTATATAAATGCACGCATTTAAAGCAGGACTCCTTTACCTTGCTAATGTAATTGTCAGCATGAAACTACTGCTTTTAGTAATACTTAACGAGACATTATTAAACCTGCCTTAACACTTCAGATGTTGAAATAGTCAACGAAAAAAGAAAAAAAAGAAAAACCCTAGAAGCAAACAGAGAACTTCCCACCACGTAAGGCGAGTATTTTTACACCTACAAGGGACAGAAATATAAGGTTCTTTCTAAACTGCAGCTTTTTCCCCAGGCCAGCAGCGACTGCTCCAAGCAGCACCAGGGAGCGCTGAGGCAGCCGCATTTCCCGCAGGACAGACACACGGCGGCCGTGCCCGGTAAAAGCGCTGCCAAGCGGCAACACGGAGCGTTCTGCAGCACCGGAGCATTCCTGGAAATCGCTGCCCGCAGCACTACCCGCCTTCGTTGCGTGTTTATTCCCCTCCCCGGCGCTCCCGTCCCGCTTGCTTTCAGACCTCCGGGTGGCCGGCAGGGGGGTGCCCGGCACCGCAGCGCCCAGCCCGGGGCTACCCAGTCGCCAGGGCTACCCGGCGGCCGGGGCTACCCGGTGGCTTTTCCACCCGTGTCGGGGGGAGCCGTGCCCGGGGCAGCCCCCGGCGGCGGGGCGCTGAGTCAGCGCTTCCTTCGGCACCCACCGCCCGCCCCCACGGAACAAGCCGCCCCGGACAGGGCTTTAGTCACCATCCACGGCAGCCGGGGGCGCGGGTGGTTTCCGAACCAGCCTCCCCTTTGCCACCGGAGCCAGCTCCGGCTCCCTTGTCCTCTCCCGGGTGGGTTTGCGAGGGACACCGCGGCCGCCCCGTCCAGCCCGGTCCCCTGAGCGGTGTGGAGGAGGGGAGCGGGGGTGCCCTCCGCGGGTGTGCGGCAGTAGAAGGCGGCAATCGATCTTGTTTAGGAGCCGGTGCGCAGCTAACACTTCCTGCGGTAATTTGTGACCGCGGCTATTGATTGTCCCCGTCCCCTCCGCTCGCCGCCCCGACGCCGCTCAGTCTGGAGAGGCGGAGCCCGGCCGGGCTGGGAAGGGGAGGAAATCCCCCCCTCTGCAGGCGCCTTCTTTGGGGGTCTCTATGCCCAGGCGCAACTTCCTTTTTTTTTTCCTCTTTTCCCTTTTTTTTTTATGAATGGACGGGATGCCCGATGACACATGAACCGCTTTTTCTTGCTCTCGGGAAAAGCCAGCGGGCTTGCAACGGGTTCACACCGAGTTTCAGCAGCAGCTCGACGGGTTCAAACCGAGTTTCAGCAGCAGCGCTCCCCGCTCAGCGCACACGGGGTGTGTGTCGGGTGTAAAGGGCTGCCCCCCATTCCCCCTACCCCGCTGCACCAGCAGCCTCCCCGTCGGCTCCTGAATTGGGGAGGGGGTTCCGCGGTGAGGCTCGGTAGCTGTGAGGAGGGTTCCAGAGGGGGAACCCACCCGAGGGCCGGGGCCCGGGAGGGGGATCCCCACAGGTCTAGGACCGCCTGCCCTGGGTGGAAGGAGCCGGCTCCGCTCGCCTCGGTAAGGCATTGACCATCTCCGCTTTGCCCTTTTAACTCCACCGGCGCCGCCGCCCTCTTTGCCCTCCCTGTTTATAGACTGTCCCGGCGGCAGTGACACGGCCAGATATTCACCAGACGCTAAGGTAACGGGTTTGCCCGGCTCCCGAGGCTGCTGCCGGGTGGGCAGCCCGGGGAGGACCCGCTTGCTTCGCCTCTGTACTCAACTTTGCCACTTAGCCGGCTGGTTTCATTTATCTGCGCTTTAAACGCGCCCGCCCCGCCCCGAATACTCAGCATCCATTTATTTATTTAATTTTAATTTTTAATTTTAATTTTTAATTTAAATTTAAATTTTATTTATTTTCATTTTTATTTTCATTTTTATTTTTTAATTTTTATTATTTTTAATTTTAATTTTATTTTCTTTTTTATTTTTACTTTTTTATTTTCATTTTTATTTTTAATTTTATTTAATCTTTTATTTTCATTTTTATTTTTTANTTAAATTTAAATTTTATTTATTTTCATTTTTATTTTCATTTTTATTTTTAATTTTATTTAATCTTTTATTTTCATTTTTATTTTTTAATTTTTATTATTTTTAATTTTAATTTTATTTTCTTTTTTATTTTTACTTTTTTATTTTCATTTTTATTTTTTAATTTTCATTTTTATTTTCGTTTTCATTTTTTATTTTTTATTATTTTCATTTTCTCTTCTTTCCTTTCAAAGATCGAGACCGTGGCAAGTGGCCCCTGAGTCCCTTCGTCCTTAAACCAACACGAGTCATTTGGGTAACTTCCCCCTCCCCGAGCCACCCCCGTCCCGGTTTCCCGAAGGCTTGCGGCGGGGGCTGCCTGTTTGCTGAATGGTGGCAAAAGGAGGAGCGCAGGGCAAGTGGTGATCGCTCGCTGCTGTCGAGCTGCCTGCCCCGATCGTGGGAAAGTGGCTGCACGTAAAGCAGCGGATTCTTTGTCCCTGTTGTTCTTCTGTAATCGATCTCACTTCAAGTCGAGGGGTGGAAAACTTCAAAGGCGGATCAGGCTGTTGGAGGTCGGGGCAAGAGCACAATCAGCTCGTAATGCACCCACTTTGCCTCCTCCCCCTCTTACTCCTCCTCCTTCAGGAGTAGGGGGTTGGATGGGGTTGGGGGGGTGAGGGGAAGAGCCCTCCGATCTCTGAAGTCCATCCAATCAATAAATAAAGTGCAGGCTTTACGGAAAGAGGGAGAGGGAGGCAAAAAGAGCTGAGGGCGTTAATGCACCCAAGTCAAGCACACGGGCTCCTGACTGCACTTTTTCTGTCTCTCCTGTCTTCTCTAAATAGCTTCATTATAGTTATATACGGAATAGTGGTTCGCTTTATTTTTTTTTTCCCCTCTCTAGGTCAATTTTAGGGCTGTACACAGTTTACAGTATAAGTTACTATATGAGAAATTAAAAAAAAATAAAAAAGAAAAGCAGGCTAATAATCTGCTTGGCACCAGCTGGGGGTTGTCCTTCGTAGGGTCTAGTACAAAGCAATCTACTATGGCATGCAGTTCTAGCAGTGGAGGGAGGAAAGGAGGGAGGGAGGGAGAGGGGGGGGGGGGAAGGGAGGGG
>WEIS01043564.1:363-20525 GCA_013389965.1 Todus mexicanus
TCTTAATCTGCATTTTTTCCAAGCCTAGAAAGAAAAAATGTATCCCTTCACAATCCATATGTAAGATTAGGGTTTAACAGTTGCCTCGTTCTGTATTCCAGCAGCGCTGAAAGTAATTCTGTACAGTTGGAGTTTATGTAATACTACAAAGGCAAGCTCAGAATTGTTCTCAGCTAAAATATTGAGATGTGTTTGGTTAAATTTAGGTATTTTATTGTTGAACTTAATGTTTACAAATATTCTGTTAGCATTGTGAGCCCTCCAGTTTTGTTTGATGCCATTTAATCATTATTTGTGTCAAGGCACCTCTTTATAATTGTTGATGTGCATTTTGGCTGAGTTACGTTGGCTTTAAGAATTACTCACTGGAGAATGTATTGACTTTGAAGAAAGATATGGGACCTGAATTTCTGAGGACCCTGCAGCCGGTGGAGATATGTAGTTTTGCATTGCCCGTGGAAATTACATCCTTCCCGTGTTTATATACTATGTGCAATAATTGTAGTGAAGGCAATGATTGCTGCAATTCATAACAAGATGAACACTGGGGTTTTCACCTCTGTCGTTAAGATGTTGTGAAGTATCCGCTCACCGTTAGACACTCTTTCTTAGTGTGGAGGATGAATTTGCATGCTTTGATACACAGAAAATAATCTTTTAATTAATGTAAGCATTAGAATAGCTTTTTAAAGTGTATCCTTTGAGAAATGCATCGTGTTACATCTTTGGTGTCCTGAATTATCTCAGCCTAGGCATTGTTGACACGTAGTAAAAAGAAACATCTTCAGTAGTATTAGTGAATGGAGAATGGCTGATAATAAATTAGACGGCATCATTTGTCATGTTTCTTTTACTTCTTACAATTTTTTGTTTTTCTTCTTCCATTAATCACTAGATAATTCTTAAGAAAAGGACAAAGTCCTACGTTCATTGTAGCCAACATCACCTATTGATCTCAGTAAGAGATACACTGCAGTGTGCCTACAGGGAAAGAAAAAAAGACTGCTACCTCTGTTCACCTGACAGCGGTGAGCCTATAATTTTTCATGAGGGAAGATCAACCTTATTTTTTTGGAACAACAGAAGATAATATCTGTCTTTATGAAGAACAATGTGCGGCCTCAGTGCCTTTGGACGTAAGAGTAGTGGCAGACATGCGGAAAATGACCCATAATCAATGTATTAATGAAGATTTAATGTGCTAATATTTGCTGATTAATAAACTTTCTATTACAAGTATTAGTAACGAACCAACCGTAACTTTGACTACTTATTATCTGAGGTGCCTATTTTGCTTGATCTGGGTAGAAAACAAAGAGTGAGGCAGAGAGAACTGAACTGAGAGGCTCAGAATAATGCGAAGGATAGCAGAGAAAGAAAATACTGAACTTAGGGTTATGCTAAACTTCTTTAATCCATCAAATATCACATTATTCATTTTACTGTTCCTACACTTTCCTACTCAAAATGAGAACATTGCAAACAACAGTTTAGTTCTGTCCAAAGATGGAACTGAGCTGAGTAGATCTTCAAATGGGTTTGAGTGAAACAGAGACAAAGTTAATTCATTATTACTATAAAAAATGATACTTCTCCAGAGTAAAATTACTTCACCATTGAAATATTGTAAACCTCATAAAATTAAGATCGAATGTGAAATTTTAAAATCATATAAACATTTTAAGTTAGGGTTATGAACGTAAAGTACTCTAAGAATGTATTTAGCTTTGGGCTACTATTTTAAGATGGGAAAAAAACCCCACTTAAAAAACCCCCCTAAATATATATTTTTTAAAAGTTTAAAATTGTTTTAGTACCAGGGACATTGCTACATAAAATTAGTCTTTCATTGTTAATATCGTCATATGCAGTTTATCGTGTTGTGATGGAAAAAGAATTAAATTATTAAATATTATAGGGAATGTGTTTTGGTAGAATATCAAAGGTCTGCTTTTTTTTAGGGGAAGTTTTGGTTGAATCTTTTGTGGAGATAAGTGAACTAGTATTTCAGTATTTACAAAAATACAAAGCACTAATGGGTATGTTGCTTTTTGTGTGAAAGTATGCTATTCCGTGATTACAGCTACTTCATTACCTCATAGTAAAATCAAGTTATAAAAAGAAGTAAGCTAAATAACTTTAATTTATTTAATTACCTTAACTAAAAGTCTGAAAGAAGTTTGGTACAGATTTTGGAAAAGCTTCCTCTGGAAGAGCATTAGCATTGTTGTTGCAAATCACAGTAAATATAATGCTGAGAATAGTAGATTTTCTCAGTGGTAAATTCCTACCTACAATGATGAACTCCTTTTCTTCTTGGGAATTGGAAGACACATGGGAATTTGGACAAAAAATATAAAAATAAAAAGAGTGAAGTATAATTCAGTTATATTTATAAAATATTCCAATATTTTTAAACAAGAGAGTTAGGGGTTTGGTGTTTTGTTTGTGGGGGGTTTTTTCATGCAAATTGTATCTGAATTAGAATTAAGTATTTCTGAAGGTATTGAAGTTAGATGAACCTGAAGTTTTATATTTTGCTTTCAGGAGGAGGCTGACATATAAAATACAGAAGTGTATTCATTACGAGAATGAAATGTACTTCTTGCATATATTCCAGTATTCTTACATATATTCCCATTAGGAAAAGGCCAAGGATAAGAGAAGAGATACCAGCAGATAACAGCTTGTTTCTCCATCGAAGGCAGCTTATGAGGAATCTCAGCTTTAAAAAAACCACCCCGTATTTTAAGTTTTTTCCAAATCAGAAGTTGTTTTACTCCCTAGAATTGAACATGGGAAGCCCATCATACATGAATTGGTGGAAACTACTGAGAATGTATAAGAGTCGTTTGTCACAGAAGTAATGTTATAGGGTGTAATTTTATTTTTCCAAGAAAATAATCTGTGCACTGTTGCAGAAGTGCCTTTTTTATTATTTTTTTTAATATATATATTTTTTTTAAAGTAATGTTGCAGTACATCGAATTAAGTTGTACCAAGTGGCAGGACAGTAGGGGAAATGGCATAGAAACCTTTCCACCATTCCTCTCAGAATTTCTCATTCTTCCCAATATTTCGAATTATTCAAATAATTCTCTCTTTTTGGAAATAAACTCAAATGCGACTAGGCTTTGAGAACATATATAATGTTCAGTGATATTTATAAAATATTCCAATATTTTTAAAGAAGAGAATTAGTGAGGTTTTGCCTGCCAATTGATGTTGGTGTACACGTTCCAAAATTAAACTGTAAATTCCATAGGTTTGGGGTAATTATTTTTCTGTGTTCGTACCATATGAAAATAGCAAAGACCTGGGACATTACTCACCTCCTGAATGCTGGAGTAAATAAGTCCCGATAACAATAAAATGATTAGAGTTAGGCAAACTTTGTATCACGCTCTGATACAAGCGCAGTCACGTTAACAGTAGGAATATTCTGATAATTGAACTGACTTCTGTCTCTTAAAGAAGGTAAGAACAGTTAGAGGCATCTCAAGTGGCGGAAACAGAGAAATCATGTTTTTTAAATATTTAAATATTTTAGAAATTCTAGTCAGGAATCTTTTTTGCCTCTTGCGTATAGACACTTAAACCTGTATCGGCTAAGTGAAAGCACGAAACATCCCACTTCTGTGCTCTCCAAACCCCACGGCTACGTGATCACAGGGTTACGTGTTTCTCAGCATAAGGGTGCAACGTTCTGCGAAAGGAAGCGTGCTTACGAAATGTCATTTGTCGAGGATCAATCTGTTCTGCCCTAGCTTTGTGCAATTATGAGATTTTTTTTTAACATTGCTCTGATGTTCTTATTGTAGGTTAGAAATCTGAAACAATGGGTGACTGGAGCTTTCTGGGGAGACTGTTAGAGAATGCGCAGGAACACTCCACGGTTATTGGCAAGGTTTGGCTGACGGTACTGTTTATCTTCAGGATACTGGTGCTGGGGGCTGCTGCTGAGGAGGTCTGGGGAGACGAGCAGTCGGACTTTACATGCAACACTCAGCAACCTGGTTGCGAAAACGTTTGCTATGACAAAGCCTTCCCCATTTCTCACATCCGCTTCTGGGTGCTGCAGATCATTTTTGTGTCCACTCCAACCCTCATCTACCTGGGCCATGTGCTGCACATCGTACGCATGGAGGAGAAGAGGAAAGAGAAGGAAGAGCTGAAAAAGAAGGGAAACGTCAAAGACAGCAACTACCCAGGAGTAGCAGCATCTGGCAGTGGTGGTGGAGGGAGCAGCAATAACATGAAGGATCCCCTTGGCAAAAGGGGGAAGGAGAAGCTCCCGATCCGTGATGAACGTGGCAGAATCCGTATGGGGGGTGCCCTGCTCCGTACCTACGTCTTCAACATCATTTTCAAAACGCTGTTTGAGGTGGGCTTCATTGTGGGCCAGTACTTCCTATATGGCTTTGAACTAAAGCCAGTCTACCAGTGCAGCCGCTCGCCTTGCCCACACACTGTGGACTGCTTCATCTCAAGGCCCACCGAGAAGACCATCTTCATTATCTTCATGCTGGTAGTGGCCTCGGTTTCCCTGCTGCTGAACATGCTTGAGATATATCACTTGGGGTGGAAAAAGCTTAAGCAGGGCATGACAAGCCGCTACAGCCTTGAGATGCCTGTTGCAACAATGACACCAGTCATGGTAACAGGGGAGTCCAAACCTGTTGCTCTGCCGCCACCAGCAGCACCCGTGGTGGTGACGACTGCCGTGCCCCCACCTGTTCTGCCTGACACCCGCGCTGTCACACCACTACTGGCCCCGGTGACGATGACACCATACTATGCTGCGGCTGCTCCAAGACCACGCCCCCCCTCCAACACGACCTCCATGACGAGCTACCCTGCTGCTCCACCAATTCCTGAGGAGAGGCATCGTGCCGTGACTCCTACACCCATCTCCACTCCTGTCACCATCCCGACCCCCATCCCCACGCCCACACCAGCTGTAATCAACTACTTCAACAGCAGCAGCCGTGCCCTGGCAGCCGAGCAGAATTGGATGAACATGGGAACTGGGCAGCAGGGGAAGGTCCCCTCCAGCTCAGCAGGCTCCTCTACACCCAGCAGTGTCCGGCATCCCCTTCCTGAGCAAGAAGAGCCGCTGGAGCAGCTACTCCCACCCCCAGCTGGGCCGCCCATTGCTGCAGCCAACAGTGGCAGCAGCACCAGCCTGAGCGGAGCGAGCGTCAGCAAGTGGGATGTGGAGGGTGAGGAGGAGCTGTCAGTGGAACGGCCCATCTCAGCTGCCTGCACCACCGTGGAGATGCATGAGCCACCGCTGCTCGTAGACACGCGACGCTTGAGCAGGGCCAGTAAGTCGAGCAGCTGCAGAGCCAGGTCAGATGACTTGGCTGTGTAGTGCGGTTGCCTCTGCTCAGAGGAGCAGGAGATAGAAGGCAGAGTGGGCAGGGGAGCTGCCAGGGGAGCCCAGGCTCTGGCGTGGGTGGGAAGTCCTGGGCTCCAAACTTTGACGCTTGCTGTTTTTGCACTCTGTGAGTTGTAGTGGGGAAAAATATCAACATTTTCTAATAGGTCAGGGGTGGCCAAAGCGCAGCCCATGGGCCAGGGGACCAGTCCTGCTTTCCTTCACATCCATGGCAGATCTCCTAAGGGCAGCCGTATGGGAGGGCTGCAGATGTAACAGGTGGTGACGGTAGCTGGCCATGTGCCCTGAGGCTGACTTTCACCTGAGAAAAATGTTCATATCCCTAGCACCCACGTGCCTAGCTGTCATCTCCCTCTTGCCCTTGCCTTCACTTTCACACTTTTTCACATCAGCTCTACGCGAGCAAATGCGACAACTTATTTTCTTCCTCTTAAATCATATGTAGCCCGATGGCAAACATCAGGGTGGCATATTGCCTGTTGGCACCTGTCATCTCTATGGACCAACTTGCCATATTCATGGTAACTCAGTCTCTTCCATATAACACGACTTCATGAAGCCTTTGTGCTTATGGCAAATTGCCAATGTGGTCCTCGGCCGGGCAAAGTTTAGGTAACCCCTGTAATAGATTTTTGAGGTTCATCTTTCTATATAAATATTTTTTTTTTTTTACTCTTGACCTGTTAGGAAGTGTTCGGTTTGACCATCTATCCAGTGTTTGCCAACCATGATCACACTATGTTTTTAAGCCCACGTGTTTGAACATGTTTGATTATGATTTTAGATGACTTCTGAAATTGCTTAGAGGAGGACAGGAATTTAAACCACACCTCAGAAATTATTACACGGAACAATTTCTCTTCAGAAAGCAAGGATTATGATTTCAATACATTGTGGCCCCATACGTTGCCCGTGGACAAACAATAGGATAAAGTACAGCTCTGCATTTTAGACTATTAGATATCAGCTTAAGTTTGTTGGAAAAATGCCTTTTAGAAGTAAACTTGAGTGCATATTTTTAAGTATTTGAACATTTTGAGAATAATTTTGATCTGTAGGTTTAAAGTTACTTGACTGTGTACTTAATCATTTCAGTTTGATCTTTGATCTTACAAGAAAATGTAAGAGGAAAGAAACTTACTAATGGTAAAATTCCCAAAGCAACATTATTTCCTGTCGTGTTCTACCCTTTCCTTTAACAACAATCTGTATTGTCTTACAGGTCAGTGAAAACAGATTTAGACAATATCATATTGCAGAAAAGGTGGCTAAAATATCTGGGCAACATGCTAGTGGCTGAAGGGTCTGTTCTGATCCCACTGAGGTCACTTGGCAGAATTTCCATTCAGTTTAGCAAGGAGCAAGATTTGGGGATGGATCTTGCAGGCCTTATTCAAGCAAAACCAACCTTCACATGGAGTTTTGGAAGCCAGAAAGAATGTAGATTTGGGGCCCTAGCTAAAGACATTAAAATCCTGCTTTTGAAAATTGTGTGTTTCCCTTAAAAAATGGGTGGAGGAAACTATTGGGTATTTTTTTCTAAGGTGCAGCTTTCCTTATAACTGGCTCTGTCCTTTATTCCTTTGTAACAAGTCCTCTTGCAGACAGCGCTCAGAATTGTGAATGCCTGATAAGGCTCGGGAGAGTTTGTGCAAAAGGAATGCAGGATTAGGCCCAACTTCCATTCTAAGCAAAAGCCAAAAGAACTGAACCTCAGAGTCAGTCCTATTGCTGCTATTAAATCAAAAGTACTGTAATTGGAGACGAGCAGTCAAACACACTGGGACAGCCCTTTCCACCTTCAAAGTATTTGGCCTGGCAGTTCAGTCCTTACTCAGGCAAAGCAGGGTCACCCTATAGCAAGTAATTACAATTGCCAGTTATCTCTGCTGTTACATGTTTTCCTGAATGTGTTTATTTTATTCGACAGTTAAAATATATATTCCCACCACTCAAGATTAAACATTTATTTTTACTGCTTTCTGAGTAGACACAAAGAGTTTCTCATGATCAGAAGCACTGTTCTGCGACCCTTGGGCATGTTGTCTCATGACTTCCTTGACCTGCTTGTGGTGAACCAGGTGAGGAGAAGTCTTTCTGCTGCCACTGATCTTGGGGGCAGACGCTGCATTAAAAGTCAATGTACAGTAGTACAATAAAGATATTTACTATTAGATGTTCAGCTTCAGGCATGCTCTCATGAATTTTCTGTGTTATAAGCCATAAAAACCCTTTCTGCAAGAAAGCTAAAAGCTAAATTCTGCTTTCTATTGTATCATGCAACTATGCTTAACTTACACTAAAGTTGATAAAGTTGCCTAGATGTAAACAAAAGCAGAGTTTAACACTCAGAATTTTTAGATTTGCTAGCATCTATAGTAGCAGTTTTGTAAGTTTTGCTAAATGCCAAGTAATTATATTGCTGAAATAATGCAATATACATCTCTGTATTTTAGTACATCAAAATTCCTGGGCTATATTTTCCTTTCTTTTATGCTTCTGAAGAATGAAGTCAAAGTCTCTCTGGAGTGTATTTATATAAACCAGACCACCTGGAGTATGTGCTTTTTTATACCAACGCTTGAGAGCAAAACTGACCCGTTGTTTGATGGAGCTCTGAATCTTGCAGTTCTTACTTTATTGCAACCCTCACAGAGTGTGTTCTGCAGGATTGCATCCATTTTGTATATAAAAAATAATAATAACAGAGATAGATTTAACTTAGGATCAACTGATACCTAGTCTGCCCTTTTGGAGTTAATGTGTGTGGTTAGACCTGCAGAGAGTTCAGGTGCTTTTGTGGAATATATGGTATTTTCAGGCAGAGTAACTACTGGAAAGCTGTAAAAGATCATTTTTTCCTGTTAGGTGAATCTCAGGGGGAGAAATGTAACTCTGTTGCAACCCCTAAGAGAAATCTGACAGAGCAGCCTCCACATCCAAGCAGTACTGGTCTGAGAAAGCAAAGCTACAACTCACAGGCTGTGCTTTCAAAATCAGCTTAAGTTCCATCATGTAACTATACAGCGCCAAGCTTCTTGGTTACCTACAATTTCATTTGGAGCCCAGTAATTGTTTCTTCATTTAAGCCCAGGTAAGTGTTTTGACAGAACTCGCCCTTAGTGCTTAAAACTGCCTTTAGTTGCCTCATCACATCTGGAGTCAGATTTGTTGAAAAAAGGTCTTATTTAAGTACTTTACTTACGAATGATCAGTGAATTCAATATGCTGTGAGTAAAACAAAACTATGCAGACTTCTGTAGTTCTAGAAACACCAGCTAACTAACAGAACAGTCTGTTAGCAAAAATAATCTGCTAATTTCCAGGTAGTTTACTCTTTCACATCAATTAATTCCAAAGAGGGAACTGATAGGAAAAAAACCAAACAACTTTTAGGCTGGATATATGGCTGTTCAAGCCACAGTCCTGAAAGATCTTACACACACCCCTAACGTGAAACCAGTAAGTTATTGTAAAAGCAGAAGTCAGAATCATGCCTGATACTAAAGCAAACTTAAAAAAAACCACAAACCCAAACCACTCATTTTTGTTCTTTGAGTAGAATGATTGTGGGAAAATTGTTCCCTCTCTTATATAAAGTTTAAAAAAAATGCTAAGGTAAGCTATGGAAAAGGAGAAAACTGAAAAAAGATACTCTGAACAAGTCACCAGGTGTATGATGTGCTGCTTTTTTTGCAATAAGTCAACTCACTGGTACTAGTTGACCCTGCTTGGGGCATAGGGGGTTGGGCTAGATGAGTTTAGAGGTCCCTTCCAACCACAAGTATTATATGAAATGTATTTTCCAAGTCACTGATTTTGTTAGTACATTTTTTCATAATAGTTTTACAAAGATACAATAAAAATACATGTGCGTTGCACATAGATATATATAGTTTCCAGGCTGTGGACACAGTTGATCTGTTTTCTATCACTGGGCTTTTTGAATTAAAGCAGCTGTCAGTTAATAATACATAAGAAAATGAAGTCTAGACAATTTAACACCCCACATTTCTTCCATTAGTATTTTGGTTAAAAGAAGACAGCCTGCTAGAACCTTCCCTTTATTAAAGAGGAATATTTTATTTATAAAAGTCAGTCTCTTGTTTTTCATAGGTAAAAAAAGTGCTCCATGAATTAGTTGGCCTGTGCTGGCACTGAAAAATCACGGCTTCTTGAAAATAGGTAGCACACACTGAAAAAGCAGATGAACTGTGTTCTTTTCTGGTGTCATTTGGAAGCCAGTTGTGTGCAAAGTGGTACCAGGGATTGATTTGGCTCAGTATATTTGTCGTTCATCAAGGCACTTAGAGCTAATTAAATGTCTGACATTTTGCAGCTCTTGAGATTATTTGCTGGTATGAATACATAAGTGTAGGATCAGTAAAGTAATTAAGGCAAGCTTTAAAAATCAGATCAGTACTTAGGTCCTTTTTTCGTTAGTCATGGGGCCACCACCTCAGCTGCTGCAAACTGTTGTATTCCACTGAGTTCATGTGGGTGACAACAGTCTGCAGAAGCAGAGTGTTGAGCCCCCAGGTCTTCTTGTTTAATACAGACACTAACACCATGGATTTGAACAGGCTGGGGTTTGTGTTTGTTTGTGGGTTTTTTGTTTGTGGGGTTTTTTTTGTTTTGATTCCAAATGCTTTTCTTTCATTTACTTTGATTTTTCTTGTGAAAAGTGTGCTCTTGTAATTTTCATTTTCTGAAGTTTACATTCAGGTTTTGATTTCAGATTGTACATTTGGATGAAATAAACTGTTTTCTAAGTCTATATTTGTATAAGAAGTAAACGAATGACTCTGCCAATATATTAAACCTAAGAGAGAAATGTCTTACACACACAGGAACTCTTCAGACATAACGCAGTACCATTAAAGACAATTTAACCTGATCACTGATCTATAGTATCCATTTTCTCTGTATATTTAAAATATGGGAACTGGATATATAGGGAGCATGATATGGAAAAGATACTTTTCATCGTTAACTGGATTATTACCAAATAAATGAAAGTTCATTATTATTGACATGCCTTATTGTGTGCTTAGAGGTTCGATGACAAGAAATAGCTGTGACATATGTCCTTTAAGAGCTAAAATTACAGCCTGGTTTAAAATTCCAAACAAAATACTTGTAGAGAAACACTGCACTGTTACACTGTAGAAGATTTTACAAAAGATAAATGTCTTGCTTTCGAGCCAAAAATATGGTTCTGAGCCTTCAAATACAATTTCATGGAAGTTATTTTTACTCTTGCAAATGAGACCATTAATGGTGATGGGATTATTAGCATAAACAAAAAACACTGATGTGAAAAAGAAATTGTAGATTTGCATTTTAAGTTTGTTTTCAGATGCCAATCAAATTCCAGAATTTTCAGTCTTTGAAGAGTTATGCAAGATATGTGAACATATTTTAAGGTGAAGAGAATATTCCTATTCCCATTGACACCATTTCTCACAGTTAAAGGGTTGTAAAGTGTAAGAAGGCTTACTCAGAGCTTTCTTGTTGCTTACTGGGTGTTTGTCTTTTACATGACAGAATCTGACAACAAACATAACGAGTTTTCTGAGTCATCAGGAACTTGTATTAACAAAAACAACCAAGTTAAAAGTGCTGTCTTCAAAGAAGTGCCTTGTGTATTAAACTCTGTAAGAAACAAGTTGATGTAAATGTTAATTTACCTCATATGTTTACAAAACCATGACTAAATAAACTTTTTGTACCACAGCATTGTCCGCTTTAGATTAAATTTTCTTGGTTATGTAGATGGCCTTAAAATACTAACGCGATGGAACAGTTAACCAAAGCCAGTTAGCTATTTCCGTTTATGCACTGATGCTGCTGCTTCTCTTCTTCACGTGAAGCCCTCACTGAATTACATCTTTTGCAAAACTGGAAGTTGAAGCCCATCTCCATGGAGAACTTCCAGTGGCTTCAAAAGAGGTTCACAATCCAGAAGACACGCATGATCAAGACCCTCTCTAGCAGATGCAAAGGGTGAAATGCTGAACCCCTTGAAATAATTGGTAGGTCTGCCTCTGCCTTCCAACCTTGGCTTGTATTTTGACACGAGTCACTGTTCATCTTATGTCGTGTGGTGTTAATAGTAACTCCCATCTTTTCCCCTAGTACTGACTCACTAACCTTGATTTATCCATCTGGCTGATGTGTCTGATGAGATTGTTACCTGTGAATGCATGAAGGATTTTAGTGCAGGGAAGATGTGTCCTTACTGGGGATAATGCAGACTACCCACTGCATTTGAAATTCACTGATTTGCCCCATATAGGCAAAGTTCGCAGTTTAGCACGCAGAAGTGTAACCCAATTTTGTAGTACTAAAGGCAAGTTAGTCCAAGTATTGGATAGTCCCGTGAAGACGCCAGGTCCAGGTTTCCAAGAATTTTAACTTGTGAAAAGCATCAATGTGGGCAAGGCTAAGTGACTCTTGCAGAAGTGTTAAAATAAGTATGAAGGGTTTGTAAAACTTTATTTCATATGCAGTGTTTATATGGACCTAGCAAGGCAGAATAGTTTCCATCCTGTAGTACCAAGTGTTTGTTACATTAATAGAGCCAAGCGTATTTTTTTGGTGCCTCCTGTGCTCAGGCAATGTTGTTTCTGCTTTAGATGATGCATCCATATGGTAAACTAGATTATTCATTGTCTTTGAAGACTGAGCAGGGGCAAAGCAAGCAGACAGAAGTATAATATGGATAGTGCTAAGATTATGCTTAGCAGTAGTCAGCTAAGGAAGAAAGCGAATAGTGTGATATGGTAATACCAGCTGTATTGCTAAAGATAACCGACCTCTGGCCAAGAGCACTTTTTACTACAAATGTATGTGGCCAAAATACATTGCATACTTTCTAGTGAGATGCATGTTTCATCTTAAAGTTCCACAGTTTCGTCACTTGAAGAATGGGCAGTCAGAGCATTCCCAAGAGAGCTGAGAGCCTCAGCTGGTGCAGATGCAGCTGCACATTGGGCCCTCCCCCCGCTCCATGGGACGCAGCCACGCTGCCATCACCTTCCATCCACTGTCACCTAAAGAATTTCTAGCTGGAGTATGAAACGTGAATGTTGCTACTCTTGATCTCCGAAGGCCTGTGTAATGGTGTGGGTACCTTCCACTGTCGCGTTGAGCAAGGCAGCTTTCTGTGAGCTTGTGGAGGAAAGGCGAAATGTGTGCTTCACTCAGCCATGACTGTGTCAGGGCACAGTGAAGGTCCTGATGGTAACGGGAAGAGCTGCACTGAGAGGGAGCTCTCTCCAGTACATCTCTGTACAGTTGTGCTGAAAGCCAAATGAGAATCATCTCACACACCCGTGTACGCTGTTTTTGTCCCCAGGGCATTGGCACAGGAACAGTCAGTTGGACTTTAGCAAGCATTTTCACTGTGACTGCACTAAGAATGGGAGTTAAGTAACCTCGTCAGTGCTTTCCCACTCTGCAGTGGGAATAGGAACGAAGGTGATACATGTTGTCTCCGAAAGAAACAGAGTTCAGATAATCAGGTCTTAGTAGGACTGACATTTTGATCATTTTTGGCAGTTGGATGTATGTCAGGTCTAACCATCTTTGTCTGTTTTCAGCTGACAAAAGAGTGAGCAGATGCTTATCCACAATCACAAAACTGAAGAGAGGGCCTTCTCATAAAGATGGCCTAGGAAGAATGTGTTACTCTTGGAGTGTCATAGTTCAGGAAAACAGGGAGTTTGAGGAAAAACCCACATTTTAGCACTTACAGGTAGGTGATACTATACCAGAATTACATCTAAGTTTAAGTACTGTTACTGCATTAGGAGAACAGTTGGATTGTGCCAGCTGTTCTTCATTGCGTTAGTTATTTTCATTTTTCGAAAGAAGTTAGTGATACATAGCAACAAAATATTGTCCTTCATGAGTAATTACCTCCTTTTTCTCATGGCAGGTGATCTGTGTATCTTTGTGTCACTAGCACTAGTACTGGGTCTATCCAAATTATTTTTAGTGTCTAGAGGAGAACCTTTAATGCGTGGGCTTTTGCCATACCTTGTTTTTAAGGGCAACCCTCAGCACTTACAGCAGCAGCTCCAGATGTTGTTAAGGTGCCTAGTGCTGCAGAGAGTGGGGCTGAGCAGGCTAACACCAAGGCCAAGGTCATGAAGAGCTGCCTGCCTGGGCTCACCGTGTGTGTCTGCGTCACTAATATAATTAACTCTTAACGTATGTGTGGTGGGTGCCTTTTGTCAGCCAGATCTCTGCCATTTTAGAGGTTGTCTGCTGAGGAAAACCTACAATTAAATGAGTACCTGCAGTTCTTCATTATTTATTTGTCCCATGAAAGCATGGCAAAATACGTTATGATGTCCCTACCTTTGCATTTCTAAGTAGTGTGAGACCCAGGTTTTTATAGAGTTGCTGTGCTATCTGGAGAATTTTTTTGAAACTACAAAAGGCCTAATGAGTTCAAACTCTCAAAAGCACAATACATTTTTTTTGAGCGAAACATTTTTCCTGTGTTTGCATAAGATCCACAAAGGCAGTGAATAGATGGAGTAAAGTGAAATAAAGCCTTACTTTCCACGTGAGAATATGAATTGTATTTCTATACTCCTCAATTAAATGAAAGCTATAAAAGGAAGTGCAAACAGTTATCAGCTATCTTATATCTCACTTCCCATTTTGAGAAGATTAAACTTGCTGAGGATTTTGGTTTCAAGGAATGTCGTGGTCTTCTGAGCAGAGACTAAGGGATAATTATGGTTGAACTATCCAGCCCCACAGAGGAACCTACTGTTTGCTTTGCATGGCTTATCTAGTGGGGTTTGCTGTGTAAATTCTGCACGAAATGCAGAAGTAAGCAGCTGAGGATGGTTTGCCTAAGCAAACTCATTCATATTTGGATTATGGATACTCTGAGGAAGCATAGAATCATTCTGGTTGGAAGACACCATCAAGTCCAACGTTCTTCATTAGGAGCAGTGGAAGATGAGGAAAAACTGTGTCATTGACTTAAGAGCAGGTACATTTCTTTCCAGTTCTCGGTTGTGGTATTTAATGCTGAATTGTACTAGGTCTCTAAACAAGAGGTAGCTTTCATACCCCCATGCACTATCCCTCCTTTCTGTCTCTGCCCTGTAAGAGGTGTTTTCACTTTTCTTTAAGTCATGAAGTTGCTTCTGTCTCTCAGATTGCCAGTACATCCTTTAGGACCTGGTACATAACTCTAAACAGTCTTCTGACTGAAATTTGCATACAGTAAAAATAACAACATCAGACAAAAGATTGAACAGTTAAGACTGACAGCATCAGTTAAATTTATTTATATTAGCCACATTTAAATGCGGCTGAAGTTTTGCTTGGTGTCGCAAAGCTGAATGTGTTTTGTCCTAATTTATTTATGACCGTGAAGCTTTACTCAGCACTGTCACGCGTAACAGAAGTGCACACAAAACATTGATTTTTTTTGTAAACCACACCAACTGTTTTCTCGAGAAGACAGTCACCATTGGCACAATGTGGACAGAACGGAGAAAAACTTGCAGCAAAGCCAGCCTGGCTGGGGTACTAGGAACACGTGGCTTTTCTGCGTGCTGGAGACTTTTAAACTTGACTCAATTAAAGTAGTAAAGACCAATGCTTTGAAAGTGAAATTCTTGGCCAAGAGCCTAAATAATAATGCCTGTTTTTACATTTGCCTGTGAATGTGGCTGTGCTAGTGACTGCAGAGGTTTGGAATTGTACAGCATGGGGAAGGATGCAGTCTGCACCAGCCTCTTGCTGTTGGCTGCATGAGAGTTACAAGTTTAACTTTTGGGATGTATTTTTAAAAGCTCTGGTCTTCATTGTTTATACATCAGTGGGCTCTTTTTCTTCTGCGTATCTGTGGCCATAGGTAGCGTTGCAGGGGCCTGCCTATTGGTGATCTCCGTGCCATTCTCCTCGCAGCAAGCAAAGTCTGTCCTTCAGAGCAGCTGAGCAGCACAGGCTGCTCCCAGTGCATCCAAGATGTGTGGCTTAATTAAGGTTCAGAAGTTAAGACTAGAAAGAAAGTCTTGTCTTCCTGCATAAGGTAAAATGATTAAATGTGCCTCAGAAAGTCTTGGCATTATCCATCATTCCCTGCTATGGAAACCCAGATGTCTGGAGGTCTCAGTTAGCACAGTTCTCTGCAGTATACTGCAAGCATAGCTTCCGGCCACAGCATACCCAACATTTCTTCAGAGGAAAAATATCTGATCAGTCCCAACAACACCAGAAATGTCATAGAGTTTTGATCTTCTGTGGTTGAAAAATAACAAGCAATAATGCTGCACACTCATCATACTGTTTTTATCAAGGAGGATCAAAAACAGTCCTTGTTTGTCATTCATGTGTTTATAGAGCAGCTAAAATAGCAAGCAAATCTTTCCAAGCTTGTAAAGATGGTCTACTAATATGTCCATTCCTGTAGAAATAGTAGTTTGCTTGAACAAGTACATTTGAACTGGGAAAACTGTACACAACTCAGTGAATATTTAATTTGGAGCTGAAGTTTCTGGATGAAGTGAATGGAGGCAACCTCGAGACAAAACCCATTGTGAAATTCCTATTTTAGGGCTACAGAACCAGATACTAGACCTCAACTTAGTAAGTGGCCATTTTTTATTTTCTGTATTCTTTTTTGCCTTTAAAAGAAAGGCCCTTGATGTAAAACAATCACTCACAGTTGAATTTTCCTGCAGTCCTCAATAGGGAGTGAATTGTTAGTGAGGAAAGGAACGACCTGTAGCCTCATTGCTGACAATCAGTTTCCCTCGCCTGGCTTTGTTCTTCCACTTGTTACTTTTCAAAAACTTCTTTCTCTTACAGAAAGTTTAAAGGCCTTAGAAAAATGATTTCAGGAGGAGGACTGTCCCTGCTTCAGTTGGCCTGATCTGTAAGAGCTCATCATTGCAAAATGATATTTGCAACTGACATTAAGAATTTTTATTTCCTAAGGGGATCTTGAGATATCAAATCAGAACGAGATATATATATAGATAGATAGATAGATAGATATTCATGAAACCAAGCAGATGGAATTTGCTCTAAATCATTTTGTGTTAGAAAAACATCTAGATGAGAATTTTGGAAGCAATTTGTCACTATGGAATTTAGGTGTGTGGGGTTGGGTTTTTTTTGTAGTTTATATTATTTTAAAATTATCTTGAAACATATGAAGGGTAGTTGCACCTCATGCAGCATCAAGCCAAACAAACCAGAGGTGATGACGATGAGGTGATTTCTGAGCTCTTCCCTTTAGACACCTAAATTTCGTGTACAGTCATGTTTATAGACATATAGCTGTTATTTTGAATCCTACTCCTTCAACCTTGAGTTCAAAACTTTCATACCCAGAGTGCTGAAGTGCCGTCTTTGTAGATGATCCAGATGGGAAAATAATCCTGTTGCTGCCCCATAAAATAGAGAGTATGGTCTGGTTGCCATCCGTGTGTAATGGAAAAGCTTAAACGTATTTGCTTAAATACTGAAATCTGTTACAGCTAAAGCCGCGACCTAACTTTCTAACAAAGTTTTGTGTGTCGCCCTGAATTCCTTTTCCCTACAGCTACTATGGCAAGTCATGCATGACACTGAAATGTGCATTACAAGTTTTTTGTGTATAGGAGAAGTGCAATGATCTGCATGTAATTTGGGCAGCTGTCTTTATTTTCAGCTGAAAGAATTCTCTCAGTTGCAACAACGTAAATCCAGTATAACTCCACCTCACTGGTGTAATATAGATAAGACTTTCTTTGTGTTTAAATGACTGCAGTGAACAAGATCAATTGGAGAAAGAATAGTTCTTTTTTAAAGAAAGATCTGCAAGTTTAGTACATAATGGGCCAAATTAATCTCTGCTGTAAGTACACTCATTTCAGTGGTGTTGCAGCAGGAATGAATTTAGCCCGAAGCAACTTTACAATGTCATATATAAGCATGCACAACTAAATGTATTACACTTTAAACAAACTCAGCATTGTCTGGAGCACAGTTGGTCTGCTGAACCTCTGAAGCTAGGAACCAGCCATTGTGTGTTGAGTTTGTTTAGACAGTACCATTTTTGTTCAATTGGCTACATCCTCGGTATTTTAGTGGCAGCAGAAATGTTCCCTCTGGCTACAAAGTGACATTATCCTTGTCAGACATGATTTTTATTCTAGGACATGTATAACTTAATTCTTTTGTGCACTTCAAAATAAAATCATAACCAAATACCAAGAAGTAGTTTCACCGATTTGTTTCACTAGTTCTGAAATATTTGAGCTTAACTCTTTCAATTACTCCTTTAATTCAAAAGGGTTGAAATGCTCTTACAGAAGAGATCTCATAAGCAAGAGAAGGAGTCAAGGAGTGTGAAGACTAAAACAAATCACATCTAGAAATAATTAACTGGGCTTTAGATAAGTTAATGTAACATTAAATTTTCTCTGTTTTCAGGCTTGATTTCTGTATAGTTTTCAGTGACAAATGTTATAAGTGATATCAGCCATTGGTTCACCCACTAAGTCCCTCTGCCTACAGTGAATGCGGTTCCTTTGGAGGTGATTGTTCAGACTCCACCAGAGGAACACATGGGCTGTGTTGTAGGCAATCACTGTTTGTTGAAGTTGCATAAAACCCTTTTGCTTCTATGTGTTTTTGTGTAAGGAGAAGAGATAAAAAGTATCATGGAATCACAGAAATGCTGGTTGAAGGGGACCTCTGAAGATCTCTAATCCAACCTACCATTCAAAGTGAGACTATCCCAAAACTAGATCTAGTCAGCCAGGTCTCTGTCTAGCCAAGTCTTGAATACCTCCAAGAATAATGATCCCATGAGCACTATCCTGTGTAGCTTTCTTAATGTCCAGTCTGAATGTCCCAAGCCATACACACTGGTTGTTGTCACTTTTTACACTATCATCTGTCATGATCAAGAAGAGTTTGGCATTTTTGTGTTTGTAACTCCCATACAAGTAGTTTTAGGCTCCTATGACATCCTCCTTTAGTCTTCTTTTCACTGCACTAAATAAGCCCATCTCCCATAACCTCTCTTTGGGGCTCTCAGCCTCTGGCCATCTTGACTGACCATTGCTGGACCTCTTCCAGTTTCCCCACATCCCTCTTGAACTGAGGGCCATGAAACTGGACACAGTACTCCAGATGTAGCCTCACTGATGCTGAGTAAATCAAGCAAGTTGCCCTTGGTTTCCTCCTTGAGAAGATGGTTCCCAGGGAAGCAGCAGATGTGACAGTGGGCATTCAGAGAGGTATGCAGCTCGCTCTCTGCTAGGACAGGAGATAGATTTCTCATTCACTTCAAATCTGCCTGATTTGAAGTACCTCCTTAAAAAACTTCAGTGGCAAGAAGAGATCAAACACAAATGAATCCAGAAGAGAGTAAACGGAAAGTATTGCAAAGTGTATTCTGGAAGAACTAGGCAACACATAGTCCTGTGCAAGACCAAGTTAGTTTTTATAGATGCTTGGTGCCATGGTTAGGGCCAGATTTGAACCTCTGCAGGCTGTTCTTAGCAATGATCTTTGCACTTAGAAGAGTATCATCTTCTACGTTATGCATTGTCTATTTTTCTGCATTGTCTATCAAATATTCTCTATCTCCTTTTGGGTTTATTGACTATGTGTGGTGGTCAGATATCTAGCTGTCACATCAGATACAGAGGTTCAGGTGTGGTTGAAGAGCTGACTATGACTATGTGAGGTCAAGTCCAGACCTGGCAATTCTGCTTTTGGTGGGAACAGAGGAGGTAGATGGAGAGGTTTCATCAGGCCAAGGGTGATTTTCATTTTTTCTTAGCTGACCACTCTAGGAAGAGTAAGGGCATGCTTATCGCATTGGATATTTATAGGGTTTCCTATAGCAACATGGTTTATAAATAACTAGGGAACTCGGGGCAGCTCTCAGTAGCAGAGAGAAAGGAAGTTCAGCTTTTCCCAGGGTTTAAAAAGCTGCTGCTTGTGATGTTCTTCCTATGATTAGAGCTCCAGCCACAGTGTCTGTGCTTCAGCAGAGCTGTCCAGGAAACTTGCTCACACACCCTTTAATTTTTTTTAAGACAAATAACTTTTAGGTCTTTTTCAGCACCCTGAGACAGCACAGTCTCATCTTTGCAATGTCAGGCAATATTATCTTGCAATTTTTGACCCTACTAGCAGCAAGGTTACTGGCCTCATTGAACCGGCATTGTTGAACCGAGCTGCATCCCACCTCTGGCACATCTGCAGCTTGGCAGACTTTCTCCCCTATGGCTTCCATGACAGCAGGAATTAAGGCAGGAATTAAAGTGCTGATGGTCCTTGGGAGCTCTCAGCAATATTCTCTCATACATTTGGAGCTTGGCTGGGCAGTTGCGGCGGTTGACTAAAGAGAGTCAGTTCTTTGGGAATATTCTCTTCAGCGGAAAGGACCCCACTGGCAGCAACAGAAACAACATGCCATAGAGCTTAGGGAACTTCTCTTAGTGACTGCAGTTTCTAGTCAGGTAGAAATCCATTAAGGAATCCATCCAGGAGATCTTTTGCTGTCCAGAGATCCTGGGAGGCTCTGATATTGGTGGTCATGGAGGTCAGGGTTAGTTGGTAGTTCACCTAAGGAAGTATCAGAGCCTCTGGAGTTTACGGATTCTTTAGGGTTGGCACTGGCTCTGAGTGATGGCAGTCTAGGTATTGAGGCCATTGGACAAGCCCAGTGCCCTCAATTTGTAAGGAGAGCAAGAGATCCTGGGGTGACAGTCATGAAAGA
>WEIS01043567.1:2392-16085 GCA_013389965.1 Todus mexicanus
TGTCCCAGAGTAAGGCGTGATATGGCTGATTGATACAAAGAACCTTTTTTTTCCTAAAATTTCTTTCACTAAGAAGTCTGATGATTTACCCTAAATGTTGGCTGTTTAAACAATCTTTCATTTTGTGTGTTTTCACATGCACAATTTGAATAGATTTTGAAAAACAAGATTTGATGAAGTTTGGGGTTTTTCCTGCTAAAATGCTGGCATTGAAGTACTACCTTTTTTTTTTTTTTTAAACTTTCCAAAATATGAAAGCTTGGGAAAATTTGGTCATGGACAAAAATCAATTCCAGTTATTGAATTTTACAAATCTATAAATCGCTCCCTAAGATATCTGGGCATGTTTTAGTTGTTCCACAACTAAAAAGAAAGTAAGGTTCCACAATTGAAAACATGTAAGAACAGTTTTACAATTATATCGCTATGTAATGAACAGAAAGCTACCTAAAATCAGAGGCATCTCAATGTAAATACAAATACCAGCAAGATGGGACAAATCTGTCTGAAATAAGTATACTATGTCAACAAAAGGCATATTAAAGGTAATATAAACTCCTGGAACAGGACAAAGAAAATAGAACATGACAATTGTCATTACTAACACAAAAACAAAGGCACCAGTATTTTTATGTAGCTCATACAAACAGTATAAAAAAACCCCTAACTCTCCAAGAACTGCTGCTACTCATAATTAATAGTTTATCCTAATGCTGAATATTCAGACTGTCAGTAAGACACCAAGTTTTTCCAGTCTTTCTGGGATAGCCACCTACTCTCTCTATTATAAACATAATGAAAAATTCAGTGTGCCCAAGCAAATATCAAAATTAGTTTTCAGAAGGAGGACTCTGAACACATCAATGCTTCTGTTAGCTTAATCCTCTAAAATAGTCTTTATTTATTAAATACAATTATTATCATCACAGTTCTTTGTTTTTCAGACTATTTAGTCATATTAATCTCAGGTTGGACATGACTATTTTGCAAAGAACAGAAGATTTCTTTGTAACGGAATTGTGGACAGTAAAATGTTCTGTACTATTCAAAGGCATCTTTCAGTTCCTAAAGGCCACTTGGAAATCTGATGCAAATCACCAATACATTCAGATAAATCTGCCCACGATGCCTTTTTCTCTGATGGCTGTAACATTCTTATGCCCTAACTTCTCTATTTCAACATCTCCCTCTTTTCCTCACTTATCTTCCTGGCAGGCTGCACCTAGCTTCTCTAAGAGCAAATTTCATCAAGTTGTATCTCCATCACATTCTACAAGACCTTTTAGTATGTGCTAGCGTGTATTCTTTTTAAATTTTGAGTGAGTTTTCAGAAATTCCCAGAGAGCAGCATTCTTCAGATATTTTGTAATTTAGGAGACATACTTAAAGTTGTCATCTGAAAAGCTGCTCACAGATTTACAAGCTTGTGTCCATTCAAAATAAAACATGCATAAATCATGCTTTATAACTCATAAATAAACCCCCCATACTTATGTGGGGAGGGAGCAGTCTCAGAAAACTTTTAAAAGAATCATTTTAGTAAACAGGATGCTCATCACAGAGAAGTCAAAGAAAATATAAAACAGGGAATGGATATTTTAGACATTAGATCTGTATTTCTCATGTCTTCTGTTATAATGGCAACACTAGTGACAATAAAACCAAGGATATATGATACATAGATGCTGCTATATTTTTTTCATACAGCCTGGTTACACATGAGAATTTAAATGATCCTTTATTAGAGTATATCATAAGGAGGAGGGGACATTTATACTTTCAACATTTAATTCTTTCTAAACAGATTTTAATATGAAAATAAAGATGATGTGAAGAGAGGGGAAGATGACATAATTAATTCAGATTGTGAAAGTAAAACTGGAATAAAAAGCAAAGTAGTGTCATGAATTGACAGCTGGCACACAGAGGGGAAAAAAAAAAGTGAATTAGGTAGGGCAATTTTGTGTATGACTTCCTCAGGGGGTTTTTGCTAGACCTTATCTATATATTTTTGAAAGTGAATATACATTTGTTTATGATGAAGAATGGGAGAAGGAACCACAAAGCAACATTTAAGGGTAGCCCTTAATTATCAAGACCACAGGAAATTTCTCAAACCAGATAGCATAAAGGTAGGTCTCCTTGGTTGTCTTTGCATAAAGCTCATCAAAAAAGCAGTATCTTAGTAAGATCCAAGATGCACTGAAAAGTTCTGTGACTAACAAAAATCAGCAGTCCTGCAATAGCTAATGCTGTCAAGAAATCTGGAAGGGGTATGAAGCCTCACAGTACAGAGGCGAAGTTAATCTTAGCCAAAAGGATCAGACTTTTACGGAGAAAAATATTCCATATGGGCTTACCACAATACTCTTTTACCTGGTTTTAAAGTGGCATGACATGAATTCTGACCCAAATACACTGACCCAGCACCATGCACTCTGTGCTGTCACATGCTCTGCTATTCAATAAAAAGCACATCTTTGTTTAAAGTGGGTAGCTGTTGATTAGTATGCTAAATTTATATCTCTGGAATTGAGTACAAACAAACCAGTACAGTTCAATCTTCTGGTTCAGCAACACCCTTTTTTATTTAGCATGGCTTTTATCTAATGAATAATGCATAAGATGCTTTTTTAGAAAACACCTGCATAATACTATACTGCACTGTAAAAATGGACTCTTGAGAAAACTCACTGCGAAGACTTATGAACAATGTTGTCAAAACGTGCAGTGGCTTCCAGAGGAAATAAGTATTTGGTACCACAGCTGAGTTTCTTGTTTTTAATGCTACAGAGTGATAATAAGCATAGAGAGCATTGACATACCTGTTTTCTATACCTGCTTTCCTGATTTGAAACTATGAATGTTTGGGAAAACTGCGCATCTGCAGGCCTGAGAGCCGGTGTGAACTTCGGCTGCAAAAACCACACATGGCATGGATCCTATCAAAAATCAATGGAGTGGAGATTGTGACAAAAGTCCAGTTTAAGTCATTTTATTCAAAGCAGTAGCCTCAGGGATGAGGCCAGATGATCAGGAAATTTGAGCTTCTGAGCTTTTTTCCTTAACAGGAAAGAATTTGGAAACTTTCAGACATAGTAAAGCATGGGGTTGTAAGCCAGGATGAAGGATCCAGAAGACCTGCAGAGGAAGGACCTGCTGCAGCACGAAAATGTCAGCAGAAACAGTGTTTTATATTTATTGAATCAGCAAATACAATAACACAAATTTGCTGCCAGACATTCAGAGGATCCAGAATAATTTATCTAAACTCTAATGCAATATGATTTTTAGAGAGTGAAGCAAAGTAGAACAAACGTATTTGCATCTTCGACACATTCTGTATCTGCCACTGAAATTCTGTGGAGTCTCTCTTTAGAGGTGTCACAGAAATGGTTGCCCCATAGGCTGGGGAAAAGGCAGGAGGAGGAGATGTGTCCTCTTTACATTAAGCCCTCCAGGGACCTATGCAGTGGGTCCTCAAAGCTGTATCCAGCCAGGCACGGCTGAGCCATGTTGCTGCATGCAACAGGCACGAGGAAGCAGGAAGAACTGGCTGCCTTCCTCCCTGCTTCCCTGGGATGCTTGTTTGAACTCAGCTCACCCTAGAGCACCAATAGCCTCTTCAATCTCTGTTTAGAAGGCATCTGCCTTACTTTCAGTGCTAAGGGAAGTAGGTGACAAATAGAGGAAATTCTCCATTTATGCAAGGCAGCAGGGCTCAGATAGCTAATAGCAGAAAGCAAGTCAGATTCTGAGATCCTAATCTGGCTGTGGTTTTGTCACATTTGAGAGCCTTATGGAATTATGTTCTTCTGTAAGATTATGGCATTAAATGTCTAATTGAGTACTAAAAGAACTGGTTCGCAATAAATATATTTAATACTTTTAAATGAGTATATGCACATTGGAGTCCTGGCAAAACTAGGAGGCACTACATCTTGTGACAGTTCTGGCTAGCAGATTTGCTTATTTTCCTATTTCCTGCCAATTCATTTCTGAGCATAAAACAAACAAGGGTTCTATAGATTTCTGTATTTTAAAGCTTCTTTTACCATTACTATTTTGAAATGAGATAAGAAGCTCCTCTTTGTTGGAATAAAGAGATTTCTACAAGATTTTAAAACTGGAATTTAACATGCATGGGTATAAATAAGCATACAATAAATAACTCTAAATGTTTTATGAGATCTAGTACTATAATATGAAGATTTCTACTAGTAAGTATTCGAGGATTCTAGCAGACAAGTAGAACACAAAAGAGTGCAGTATTAAAGCTGCAAGCCTTGATACTCTTTACATGACAAATCCTAAATCTTTCCATATAGGTATAGTTTGATTTCAAATTACAATACAGAATCGTGGTACAACCGTCTTGTCAGGAAAATTAATAATGTTGGAATAACATCTACAAAATTAAAGGTGAATATAAAATTTATATTTATTCCAAATAGAAAAAGCATGCTGCAACATTCTTTAACAATGTGTGATGATTTTAAAGCTCAAAACAAAGGATACTACATGCAGAAGAGACTCCAGAAGCAGAATAAGGGGGAATTGGTCTGACCATGACGGAAAGATAGGAAAGGTAAATTTGCAAGAATTGTAATCAGGGTGCTAGGGGAGGACTTAACAGCAGAAAGAGAACAGAGTTTGAAGGATGAAGATACAAATTTTAATAACTAGAACAGGAAAGAACAACTGAATTTTCACTATATTGTGGAATAAGCATTGGCAACATTTTGGAAGACATTGAAGGCTGAGTACATTTTATTCCTGGGAAAATCATGAGACAGAATAGATCAAGCAATTTAACACATGATAGCACCATGTGCCACCATGCCAGAAACAGCTCACTCATCATTCCTCCGAAGTGAAAAAACAATGTACAAATGACAAACCTCTGGAGTGCTTTTCAGAATACGGAACTTTAGAAGGATAGGCAGTGCAGGGATCTATATCTCCACATGCAAAGGTACAGACTGTGTTTCAGTACTGCCAATAAAAACTTTAAAAATTATACTTTCCATGAACAAAGCCTTCTATCATGTGTGTCCAAAATAAGTCAGTTCATCCTGTTTTCTAAACGTGCTTGCTTTTGGTACTGTTCCTGTCCAGCCTTTTCCTTAAAATATGTTACAGGAAAGCACTTCGTGAAATGGAATACAGGCCCTTTCTCAACCATCCTGCTCACAACTGTGCCCACCCTGTTTGAAGACAGGTGTTCAACAGTGGCTAAAATCTGTAGAACGTTCACATGGTCCTTCCTTCTCCTTCACGTGATATTGAAACATCACTCATTATGTTTTAGACTAATTTCTAACACAGAAATGGAAATCTTATTATCATTCTCATGACTAGCTAATTACACATGGAATTTTAAGATGAGTAGATAGTATTTCAATTACTCATACTGAGGAGCAGCAAAAAATATTTGGAGAAATCCTTATGAAAAGCGTCTAAATAATTTATTACAGAGATTATTTATTTAATTCTATTCTTTTCTTCTATTGCTATCTAGGCTTCCTTAGAATTCCCTGATCTATAGACTGAAGCAGAAATGTAATTTTTTACCGTCAAAAAGTATTATTTTTCCATTCCTGAGGGAGGCATATATCTGGGTGGTGCATCAGCGCTATTTCCCTTCCACTTTGCAACACTTCCCACCCCTCTCCCACAGACACGCTGAGAGAAGTTTAACTGGAAGTCCCTAAAGCATATGGGAATGGTTATTTTTACTCTGAAGCAGCAGGGCCTTTGAGCTTTTCCATGGCTTTGCCTCAATGTTTGATACTGTTTGTACTTGCAGTACTGACAGCAAGGTTTGCTTTTTTTGCAGTCTTCCAGATGCAGCAATAGAACAACCCTAACCTTTGAAGAACAACCCTACCAAATCATGCTTTCAGGAATGTGATCTTCGGAGGGCTTTGAACCCAATCGCCTTCTTGCGTAAATGGAAGCACCGACACAAACCCACTCTACAGAGGTGCTTTCCATGTTTAAGATGTCTATTACCCATCCACATAAATGTTAACATAAAAAAAAAAATTGGTGTACAAAGTAGAAACGACTCATAAGAGGGTTGCTTTCTGAAAGTTAGAGGCTAAAAATTGCATGTAAAAGCTTTCTCTCCCTACTCGGTGAAACACCCCACGTGCTGTTGTTTCTTTTCTTCTCTTTTTGGGTGGTTCAGAAAGGTTTCCTCAGTACTGCCCTCCACACACAGGATAGTGACAACTGAAATGGCAGAGATAATATAATTAAAATCCAGAAACAATATTAAAATGGGATCCTTTAGCACATACTGTATCATTTGAATGGGTTGACCTTGGCTGGACATCAGGTGTCCACCAAGCTGCTCTAGCACTCCTCCTCCTCAGCTGAACAGAAGAGACAAAATATAATGAAAGGCTTGTAGGGGGAGATGGCTAAATGACAATAAAAAATGTTTCTATAGATAAATTAATAACAAAAGGAGGACTAAAGAGAATCTCCATCATCTGTCGGATGCAGGGGAGACATAGCAACTGAGGAGAAGGCTGAGGTACTTAATGCCTTCTCTGCCTCAGTCTTTAATAATACCAGTTGTTCTCTGACTGCCCAGTTCCCTGAGCTGGCAGACAGGGACAAGAAGCAGAATGAAGACCCGACGATCCAAGAGGAAATGGTCAGTGACCTGCTACACCACTTAAAACACACACAGGCCTACATGGCCAGATGGGATCCACCCAAGAGTACTGAAGGAGCTAGCAGAAGTCATCACCAAGCCACCTTCAATCATTTACTAACAGCCCTGACTGAGGAGGACAGGCTGGATTGATGGGCTGAGGCCAGTGGTATGAGGTTCAAGTAGGCCAAATGCATTTGGCTCACAACAACTCCATGCAAGGCTACAGGCCTGGGGATAAATGGCTAGAAAGCTGTCCAAGGGAAAAGGACCTGCAGGTGTTGTTTGACAAGCACCTGAACATGAACCAGCACTGTGCCCAGGTGGCCAAGAAGGCCAACAGCATCCTGGTTTGTATCAGCACCATTGTGGCCAGCAGGACTAGGGAAGTGATCATCCCAGTCTGGAACTCAAATGTGGTGTTCAGTTTTGGACCCATCATTACAAAAAAGACATTGAGCTGCCAGAGCATGTCCAAAGAAGGGCAACAAAGCTGGTGAAGGGTCTAGAGAACCAGTCTTATATGGAGCGGCTGAGGGAACTGGGGTTGTTTAGACTGGAAAAAAGGAAGCTCAGGGGAGACCTTATCGCTCTCTACAACTACCTGAAAGGACATTGTAGCGAGGTGGGTGTCAGCCTCTTCTGCCAAGTAACTAGTGACAGGATAAGAGGAAACAGCTTCAAGTTGCACCAGGGGAGGGTTAGAGTGGATATTAGGAAAAAAAAATTCACAGGAAGAGTTGTCAAGCCCTGGAACAGGCTGCTCAGGGAAATGGTTGAGTCATCATCTGTGGAAGTATTTGAAAGCCATGTAGATGTGGTGCTTAGGGATGTGGTTTAGCGGTGACCTCATGGTGCTGGGATAACAGTTGGAGTTGATGGTTTGGAAGTTCTCTTCCAACCAAAATGATTATAATGATTCTAGAAGGACAGGGAGATCACTCAGCAATTACTGTCATGGGCAAAACAGACTCAACTAGAGGAAATTAATTTAATTTATTGCCAATCAAAATCAGAGTAGGATAATGAGAAAATAAAAATTCCTAACGTTAAAACACCTTCTCCCCACACCTCCCTTCTTCCCAGGCTCAACTTCATTCCTAATTTTCTCCAACTCCTTCCCCGCAGCTGTACCAAGGGACTGGAATGGGAGTTGTGGTCAGTTCATCACATGTGGTCTCTGCTATTCCTTCCTCCTCATGGGGAGGACTCCTCTCACTCTTCATCTGCTCCAGCTTGGGGTCCCTCCCACAGGACACAGTTGTCTATGAACTTCTCCAATGTGCTTTGTGAACTGCTCTAATGTGACTTCCTTCCACGGGATGCAGTCCTTCAGGAACAGACTGCTTCAGCCTGCATCCCCCATGGAGTCACAAGTCCTATCAGCAAACCTGCTCCAGTATGGGCTCCTCTTTCCATGGGGTCACAGCCTCCTTTGGGCATCCACATGCTCCAGTGCGGAGTCCTCTGCGAGCTGCAGGTGGATATCTGCTCCACCATTAACCTCCCCGGGCTGCAGGGGAACAGCTGCCTCACCATGGTCTTCACCATGGGCTGCAGAGAAATCTCTGCTCCAGCACCTGGAGCACCTTGTTCCCCCTCTTCTTCACTGACCTTGGTGTCTACAGAGCTGTTTCTCTCACATATTCTCACTCCACTCTCTGACTGCTGTTCTGCCAGTTTCCCCCCGGCTCTTCTCCCTGCTTCTTAAATACATTATTCCAGAGGCACTACCACCGCCACTGATGGGCTCAGCCTTGGCCAGCAGAAGGTCCATCTTGGAGCCATCTGGCATTGTTCTATAGGACACAGGGGAAGCTTCTAGCAGCTTCTCACAGAAGATACTCCTGTAGCCTCCCCACTACTTAAGCCTTGTCAGGCAAGACCACCACATCATTATACCCAAGGTCTGGACTAAGGCGGAATAGGGAATTGCTGTAATATCTCTACAGTCCAGAAAGAGGCTGTATTTATTCACTTTTACTGTATTTCTGAACCGTAATAAGGTTATCTGCTGAAAATATCACGTCAGAGTCACTGCTGCAATTTTGCCTTAAACATACCAGATTTTGAACCAACCTCATAATAAAAGAATGATAGAAAATGGGCATAAGAACACAAAGCGATCCTGATATACTTGTATAATACACTAGCAGAAGTGATCCCTCTTTGGCTCTTAACCTAAAATAGATTTTTATATTAGATAATTCCCTGCAGTATGATCTATGAAGAACCATCTGCTGCACCAAGTTCTTTGTTTACAACTTGATGCTCGCTTATATGGTTCTGTTAAGCTTTTAACTTTACATATACCTGGTAAATGGAAGAGCAGATGACTGCAGCTGCGGTCCCAGTCAGCCCCAGTTCCTGTTGTTATGGCAACTGGTGTTCGCACAGCCCTGCTCTTTGGCTGCGGCTGCTTCCGGTCCTCCTACTCTAACGGATGGAAAAGCAATTCTCAAAAACTTCTCTGTGGAAGGTTAACTCTGAAACTCCAGATCCTCAACACTGAGTCTTGACCACAGCCTAGCTGCAAAGATGAACTTCACCTATAAAACTTCCCACAGTTGTCAGCAATTAGCAATAGTAGAGCAGCAGCATAAGCCAGTCATTTAGCCCCAGAGAAAAGAGCAAGGACTAGTAATAAATGCACAACTATGTTAAAGGCCACTATGTGAGATAAACTGTTAGCCAGTCAGATTGCTAGACAGTGGTGAAACTTCTCCTGCATTTCTCTGATTTTTCTTTATTTATTTTACAGAGGACTCGCTTCTACTCCCATTTCATAGCTATTTTGCAAATGTCTTCACTAGAAGATGTGAACAGGTCCTAACTGCATATTTCATTCCTGGCAGACTACTGACTGCAGGCATGTTTGCTAATGCCATCACTAAGTTTTTCTCCCAAGTGCATCAGGGGGGTCTATGTGAAACGTGGATGATGTTTCTCTTTAATATGCTTCAGGAAAAAAAAATTACTATAGAAACAGTGCAAACCCCAAAGAATAAAAATGAATGCCTTCGTTTTTAAAGCCTCAGTCTGTACTGTGAGCCAAATAATGCTAAAAAATAAACAATTGTTTTATTAGTTGAGGAACTGAACAAGTGAGTCCTGAGGCAATCAATATGCAACTTTTCAGTTCTTATACAAGAGACTTATTTTTTCACTTGGTTGCTTCATCATTTAAAAATTATTTTTATTTGCATTTCAGTAACGATCTCCAGTCAAGACTGGGGTCTTACAGTGCTGATCACTGTTGGTAAACAGTAAGGAGAGATCGTGTTCTAAGGCGTTTGCAGCCCATGAGGCAAATCACGATTGTAAGGTCTCTCTGACCACAAGGCAACATGCTGCTTTTTCCACTCAGATGCACTTGTAAGTATAATAAAGAAAGAATAATTGAACAGAGTAGCTAACTTAGTCACTGAAAAATGGAAAGAAATAGAAATAAGATGACTTAAAGCCTGCTTTAAAACAAACAAAACCATAATTTTTTGTTATAGCTGCTAATGAACGGGTGCATAAAGCACCTTTACAGTACTAGCTCCTGCTAGGAGGATGCACATCTTAAGTTACTAGCCTATGCATACAGATATATATATTAGCAAGTTAACTAAATGTAACAAAGCAGGCTATGCAAATATTTTCCAAAATGCTTGACAGTTTTTGTGCAGTTTTTGTGCAGTTTTAGTTAATTCAACCTTTTCCCCACGGTTTGCTTGTAACCCGTCGTGACTGCCCTGGGGACTTGCCTGCTCCTGCAGATTCTTACTTCCCCAGAAAGCCATTACTTGTGCTAACACTTCCACTTCACTTAATCAGACCCTCTAAAGAGAAGGCAATTTCTGCAAAGGGTTGCAAGGATCAAGGAATGGTTACTAAGCAGAAATGTAGCCTATTATTTTCTCCAGCTATAGCCTACACAGTAGTTGAATGATGTGGAAAGTTCTTTGCTTACATAGCAATGGATGTTCTTAAGAGAAACTGCTCTATTATATGGGCTCACTGTGAGTCTCCTTTTTTCCTCCCTTGTGGAGCCTACTCACCCTATGAACAGTACGTACGCTTATCTTCAAGAAGATGTTTTTCAATTTCACCACCTGCAGTGCTTCATGAAGTTTTCTACCCCCTTCCTCCGTATCAATTTACCCTGTTCATCATTGCCAGAGTCTCAGCAGCATACTGCACTAAGTTTCTACCACCTGTATTTGTGTCTGTCAGTGACTTGTCGTGAACCTAGGAAAAGTGTCTTACTTTGGCTAAAACAACCAATACTGTCCTATAAATCTTCCTGTAAAAAAAAAAAACAACCCAAAACAACGAGGGAAGAGGGAGAGGAAATTGCAATGCTCTTTATTAAAATGGGTGTAAAAAATGAAGTTGGGAAGTGAACAAATATTCTAAGAAAGGGTCAGCTGAAACAGGAAGAAAGGAAAAGCGAAGGGAAAATTAAAGAACCTCATGGGTTCCTTTTCAATTTAACAATGTTTTAGCTTTCAAAATGCTTTAGTAAAGACACAAACATTTAGCTACACAAATCCATATAGTTCCAGTGAGAACAGGCACAGAAAGCTAAATATGCTGCCTGACAAAAAAAGAATATAGTGAAATTCTGGTGTGGGATGTGATTACTGAAACTAAATATACAGTAGTTGCTAACCTTTTCCTCATTGATATTCTTGCTGATCTTGTATAACCATACATCCTTTAATCTCTGAGTGATTTACCCCTCTTTCCATTTTGATGTCTAATGTCTGGTATTGTTTTTAAAACTTAACTGAAACATGTTGACAGTCACTGTGACCTTCTACTGCTTTTGGCTTTTCCCTGAAATCTTTCCTTCATCCTGCCTCTACTTCTCTTTCTTCACAGAATTTCACCAATTTATTCCAAGCAAAAAAATGACAAAGAACAACTTCACCCTCTTCTTCCAAGCCCCCCTTGGCTGCTTCCCCCTCATCCACCTTCCTCAGCTGTCTGCTTTCTTTCTGTGTTCCAGTTACAGAAGTTTTCTACCTCCATCCTTGTCTTTTCCTCTCCCTTACTCTTCCCCTTTGTCTGTCACTCTTAGGTAGTTTTCAGTTATCATAATAAAGGCATGTTTTCCTCTACAGGTCTTAAACCCATACTGGACCTCATTTGCCCCTCCAATTATTGCTTCCTCTCCCTTTCATCTGTAAATTCACTGAACATGCTGTTTCTAGTCCCTGGACTATCTCTCCTTAGTCCTTTCCTACCTCAAGCCTTTCCCTACAACAGCTCTCAATGAAGTGCTTTGTGACTTTCAGGGCAGTAGCTGGGACCAGTGTGGGTTCCTCAAGATCCTTAAGCTGCTGTCACCATGACTATGTTGAAGGGTGAATCTCACCCTTTCTGAAGCCCTAGTCTGTCCCAATTCTCTTCCTCTATGTTCTCTTCTGCAGGTTTGCTTGCAAAGAGTTTCTCCTACCCTAATCAGTCTCTACCGGACTTGAGTGTTGTATTATCTGTAAATACAAATTCAACTATTGCATGTTTTTAGAAAGAATACTTACTGATCTCTTTGTTGCCTCCTATTCAATATCAAATCCTGGACTATCTGGCTTCTCTTTATGTCTAGGTATCAACTCAAAGTCAACATGGCTAAGATAATGTTAATTGTGGGTACAGAGGTAATGTTGTGTTTAGCTTCACTGCTGGAGAGAAGACTGCCACTTGTCAATCAAGCTTACTGGCCAGTATCATCTCGAAATTCCTTAAATTCCTTATATAGTTATCTTTAATACAGCATTTAGTATACCAGTTCACCTTCATAATTTCACGCATCACGACTACAGCCTTTCTTTAGCCTTTAGGAGTACAACACAGACCCTTTATGACTTCTCTTCTCCCTGTCATATTTCTGGCAGCACAGGGTCATCATCTCCCTATTCCAGGTGACCTGTGATGCCTACCTTTCCAAATTTTTTCTTCTGCGCTTTCACTTCTTCCTGGTTCTTTGTAGCTCACTATGAAAGTCTGCAAAGCTACTTCTTTTCCTCTGAAGCCGCCTGTAGGCATTGATTGCTTTAAATGTAAATTATAATCTATCTGAGGCAGTGACCATTTTCATGTTGAGTTTGTGCAACACCTAGCACAACACATTTCTAGACCTAGGCTGAGATTTCTAGATATCACTGCAATACATAACAATTCTGAAAACACTGTAAACCTCACATCAGGTCAGAGCTCCTCATTCCCTTTCCCATCCCTGTGCCTGCTGTAATAAACACCTCAGGTGCAAAACCACGAACGTACCACATTGACAAGAACTGGGAAATTCAAACTTGCAGGTCAGCTCCCGGGCAGCCCACCGTCTGCTCAGCTGCCTTTTCTGTGCATCAGCCTAAGCCGAGGCAGTGTGGAAGAAGAATGGCACAGCACTACAGCTTCCTCATTTTAAACTCATTTCCTAAATGGCTAGTCTAAACATAAATAAATAAATAAATAAAAAGCCACGTATTCTACAGCAAGACCCTCAAAGACCAAGTTGTCTTCCCTTCAGGTGACGTTACCACACAGTTGACGGCATTTCTGCGCTCTCTCTCCTAACCGAGCACCCCGGGGGATGGGATCGGGCTCCCGAACAAGCTCTTCCCGAGCCGAGCCCAGATCGCGGCGGGGCCGGCGGGGAGCGGGGGGTGCCCACGGCGGCGGGGCCAGCCCAGGGCGCCTTCGAACACCCCCTGCGGCGCCTGCGCTTCTCGGTGCGGGAGAGAAAGAGAGAGAGAGAGCTCCCTCCTGTGCCTGCCCCCGGCTCCCTCCTGTGCCTGCGCCCGTCGCTGCCCGCCCGCTCCCGGTCCCGCACTCACCGGCCCGGGGGGCGCTCTGCTCCCGCCCCGCGGCCTCGGCGCTGCCGCCGTCCTGCGGCGGCCCCTCGGAGTCGGTGTTGGTCAACCAGGTGGACTCGGTCTCCCGCGTCCAGCTCTCGTAGTAGCGGGGCTCGATCGCGTCGGCGCGGCTGCCTCCGCAGCCCATAGCGGGGCTTGGCTCGGCTCACAGTCGCTG